>PVJH01044392.1:0-13061 GCA_004026705.1 Nesogale talazaci | reverse complement strand
TGCAGTCCGTGCCAACGCTGATGTACTCATTCCTCCACTGAGAGGGAGGGAGCTGTTCCCATCTTCTTGCTAGTGTGACCAGTGTTGAGATAAACATGAGCGCACATCTATCAGCTCCTGGTTTGTTAAATTTATTAATTGGAATTTAATACATATATCTCATATGCCATAGTTCAATCACATCAAGTACAGTTGTATAATCCACTTCCCCTTATTTTTATAAGCCTTATTCTACTTGTTGTGCCTATTGGTTCACCAATCCTGGGTTTCATATACCAGAAACCAGGAAAGTATCTAACGCAATGTCAAGAGGGTGACCTCCAACGAAATAACACCTCTGAGATATTCCCTACTACAACAGACCAAAACTAAACCAAACCACGTAAACCAAAATAGGGAAAATTTTGGAAATCAGATCAGGTCCAGCCTGCATTTTTTTTTGGGGTGGGGAGACCTACCAACAAAGTTTTAACTGTTCAATCAAATTTCTGCCTTTGATCATCTATACTACTCTCTCCCAAGAGCTCTGGTCAGTGATTGCTTTCCTCCCTCAGCGCCTGTTTTGCTCCTTGTTTCTTTCGCGTATGCACTGCGTAAAGACACTGCTTGGGTCACACAGTATTTCTATGCCCATTTGTCTGCGGACGTGCCAGAAAGCTTCTGTATGGTGGTTGTACAGTTTTAGTCTTTACTGGCGTTTAACTTATGACCCCGGATCTTGGTGAAGAGTTGATCCAGCTGAAAGGGATGTGCTCTCTGCTGCTACTGGGTAAAGTACTCTAAAACATGTCAATGAAGTCTTGTTGGACAGTGGTGTTAAAATATTTTTTTTGTGTGTGTGGGGGGCATCACTGCCCTCAGGTGGCGGGAGTAGGAGGCCCAGCCTTTGCTCCATGGAGCTGGAATCGAACCTCCTTCCCAGTGGGCCGCAGTCCCGCGCACAACCACTACGCCACCGGGGCTCATCCCTAAATATTTAAATGTTTTACATTAATATCTAGGCTAGTAAAAAAAACACGAAAAAACAAAACCAGAAGACCCAAAACAAACTTACTGCCACTGAGTCATTTCCCGCTCACAGCAACCATCTGAGACGGGGTGGGGCCGACCCTGTGGACTTCCAGACTATCACAATCTTTCTGGGGAGGGGCAAGCCTGTTGATTTTGAGCAGCCTGGAGGGGGGCCGCTCCAGGGGGGTTCCTGTTGAGTCTAGCAATCCCAGCGATTGCTGCGTGGGGTGCAGAAGTCACAAATTGTGATTGTAAGTCTGTCTCTCCCTTCAGCTCTGTCGGCTTTTGTGTACTGTACTCTGGGGCTCTTTTGGCACACAGATTTAGCATCTCTAAGACTTCTTGATAGAGTAATTCTTTATTTTTTTTTAATTAATTTTTTTTTGGGGGGGGGGCATCACTGCTCTCCGGTGGTGGGAGTAGGAGGCCCAGCCCCACTGCTGGAATTGAACCTCCGTCCCAGTGGGCCGCAGTCCCGCGCACAACCACGACGCCACCGGGGCTCAGCCCAAAGGTCTTCTTTTACGACTCCCAGGACACCCCTCTCCAGGGGCCGGGCTCCCTGGGATGCATGTCCAAACACACGGGGAACCAGCCTGGCTTGGAGGAGCATGCTGGCTGGACTGCTTCCAACACAAGTTGCTTGCTTTGGCAGCCCTTGATAATTTTAGTTTTTTTTTAGTTTTTTTTTTTTGCCAATACCAAAAACTCCAGTGCACCCATTCTTTTTTGGTCTCTCATTCACTGTGTGGTTCTTGACAAAAGCGTTAGACAGTTTGTCTTTTTTCACACTGTTGTTTAGATTGAGTCAACTCTCTGAATCCTGTCCTCAAGGTTACTGATTCCAACTGCTGCAGGTTCTATCCTAGACTACTCAACCCTATGGTTCCCCCGCCTCCCCTTGGGTAATGGGTTTATTTTGTTTGTTTATGTTTTATTTTGGGGGGGGGGCATCACTGCCTTCAGGTGGTGGGAGTAGGAGGCCCAGCCTTTGCTCCATGGAGCTGGAATCGAACCTCCATCCCAGTGGGCCGCAGTCCCGCGCACAACCACTATGCCACCAGGGCTCAGCCCAATGGGTTTATTTTGATTAACATTTTGACATCCATAGTTTTCATTCTACTGTTTTTTTTCATAACTTCCCTATCCTTGCTAAGATGTCCTGCAGCCCTTCGCAAGGGACTCTGGGCAAGTCCCTTGGCGTGTCCCCTTGGCCCCGATGACAGTACCACTAGGCAGGAGTTCCTGCTCGGTTTCGGCTACTGCTGCTGGAGGAAGCTGGCGTGGTGTGCCCGCACCAGCTCCTGCAGGGCGGTGTGGTGGGTGTGGAGAAATACAAGGTCTGGGCTTTGAGTGACCCCGGGGTTGAGTGCCTCTCCGGCTGGACGGACAGATGGACAGGGCGGCGGGTTGCTCACCAGCAGTTCCAGGGTTCTGGCAGGTGGAAAGCTGTGAGGACATCTCTACTCTGTCCCTATGAGTTAGAATGGGCTGCCAATCGGTTTATTGTTCGGCGCCACGGCCTGCCACCTCGCTGGGGGTGGAGGGGCAGGGAATGGGTCTCCCTGGGGTTGGTACTAGAGTGGGCAGACTGGCAGAGCAGCAGCCGTGAGGTGTCAAGTCAGCAATCGATAAGACCCACCACTAGGGCGGGATAGGTTGGGGAAGAGTTTCCTTATAGGTTTTTCCCACATTTCCCCTTTCTTTTCTTTTTCTTTTTTTTGGGGGAGCCAGGGGGCATCACTGCCTCTGGTGGTCGTGGGTGCTACCCAGTGCTGCTCCTGAGAGCCGCCGCTGGATTTGAACCGCCAAACCCGCGGGCCACAGTCCTGCACTCAACTGCTCACGCCACCGAGGCTCAGCCCCCTTTCTTGGCCCTTTAGGTCCTTGAGAATAGACTTTTGTTTTAATTTTGGTCTCTACTCGCTGCCAAGGAGCCCTGGTAGCACAGTGGTTATGAGTTGGGCTGCTAGCCACAAGGTTGGCTGTTTGAAACCACCAGTCGGAAGACGGAGCTTTTTACTCTTCTCAGAGATCCACCAGGACAGTGTCCTATAGGGTTGCAGCCATTCCATGGCCCTGAGTTTGAGGGTTGGTTTTTGTTTTGTTTTGTTTTTTGGGCATCACTGTCCTCTGGTGGTGGGAGTAGGAGGCCCAGCCTTTGCTCCTGTGGAGCTGCTGCTGGAACTGAACCTCCATCCCAGTGGGCCGCAGTCCCACGCACAACCACTATGCCACTGGTGCTCAGCCCTGAGTTTGAGAGTTTTACACTTGCTGGCGATTCCAGTTTGTTGGGCTCTCCAGTGCCCGGCCAGGTGGCTATCCATGGAAGATGAAAAGACAACCCATGGAAGTCCTGAGGTCTCTGGCTCACCTGCTTCTTTCTTTCCACTTCTCAGCAACTCTGTGTCTCCCGCTGCCACATCCAATCAGTTCCCAAGTGCCATCAACTGCCGGGCTCTCTTGTGCCCAGCCTGGTGGGCACATACAGGGGTACACAGTAACGTGGGCACTTACTTCTCCAGGGCAGTTCTGCTCTGCCAACAGTGAGGGGCAATGCACCGTTGGCAGGGAGTTGGGTTTTTAGCATGTCCTCCGTGTTTCCCCTGCCACTTGCTGAGTCAAACTGTGGTAACCAGATCTTAGGACTTTAATCAGAGGCTGTCTCCTAGTTCACCTTGCTACTGAGCACAGACAGGTGAGTCTTCCTAAACACTTCAGGCCTCTTTACAGTCAAGCGTAGTTCTTGAACATGGGAGTACAGTTTAAATTTCTTAGTGGGTGATTTTCAGTGCAACAAAATGAGGTTCTAAACAACTTTCCAGAATTTCCTCCCATTATTTCTTGCTGCACACACACAGCTGGCTGACACGTCTGCTCGGTCCACGGGCTCTTCTTCATACCCACCCACTACCATCAAGTCAGTGCTGCCGCATAGAGACCCTTGATAAGGCTGCCAAAAGCTCAAACTTCACCAGAGTAAAGAGCTGCAATTTTCCTTTTCTGAGTGGTTGGGAGTTCGAGGTACCCAGCAGTGCCTCCTGCGGCTCCTGGCCTTTCTCTGTTGACACTGCTGAAGCAAGAAGGCTGTGGTACCTAGCATACAGCTGACTGTACTGAGGTGGCCAACTCAACCAAGCCGGGGCACCCAACAAAAGCCCCAGTGTCAATGGTTCCGCCCTGATCCCCCGCCTCCCTCTGTGAGGTCTGAGAGTCTGTCAGTCCTTACCGACCGACTGACGCACACAGCCTCCGCTCTCTGCCCCAGACTGCTGGTGGGTCTGACCACTGGCCCATGATTAGCAGCCTGAGGCTTTCTTGACATCGCTTCCTCTGCTCTGAATGGAAGCAGCGGGGAAAGGACGGGAAAACAACGTTGGCACCCTGAGAGCTCAGGTACCATAAATACGGCCCGGCACCTCAACACGGGCCACCCTGTGTCTGCACACAGGAAGGAGGCAAGAAGAAAGAGAGGTCCAGAAAGGAAGGGACTAGGGCACGTGTTCAGGGAAAAGCAGCGGGTCTCCCGCAGACACACAATAGCTGCATCCTGGGTACCCTCCTTGCCACCACACCCCCTCAGATGCTTCCACCGCCCGCCAATAACTTCCTCGTGATGAATGCCCAAGGGCATTTCTTTTCTCTGCTATGAAATGATTCCGCAAAAAGGACCCCCAAATACCAGTCACTGTTCTTTCACATTACACACGCTCCCGAAGCTTCATCCCTTTGCGGAAAGGCTTTCCCTCTGAGAAACTTAACCCGTTGCTAGGTGCCTTGGTGCCCAAGGCCCAGCTCCAATGCCACCTCTTCCCAAAATGTCCAGGATTAACAACCCCTCAGCCCCCACTGGGGTCTCATGTCACTTAGAACCATTAACTGTCTCTATTTCCATATCACACCTCATAGACCGTAAGTGGCTTGAGAACAAAGGGAACTCCAGATGAAGGACTGGGGAACCCGGGTGGCGCTGTGGGTTCAGACCCACCGGCCGGTTTGCAATCTCGCGAAGCCCCAGAAGCTGCCCGACTCGTGCGTCGGACCTGACTTGAGGGCAGCAGGTTTGGTTTTGGGGACCAGCATGGGACCCCACGTACTCAAAATGACACATTTCATGAATGGCCCAGTCTTGTTATCTACACAGTGCCTGACATTTTTATCTGGTCTGTGGCTCAGCGTCTTCTGGAGGTGTTTCCTGTCTGCGGGAATGGGAGGTGCTGTCCTGAAAGACAGGAACAAAAGCCTTCACTCAGGCCCCGAGCCAGCGAGCAGGTGTGTCACAGTGACAGGGCCCCTGGAGGGCACTAGAAAGATGGTGCGGTCCACCCCGTCTGCCCTGCCCCCCTGAGTGGGAGGAAATCAGAGAGCACCACGAAGCTTCACCTTCCCTCCACCAGCCTTCCACCATCCGTCCCAACCCACCCCTCCTCGAGAAAATACAGCCTTTTGAGGGGAAAAAGTGAAAATGTTATGAAAGTATACTAAGAGAAATGAAAGATGAAACAGGTCAGCAAGAAACAAAAACCCAAACCCAAATTCCAGCCAAACACCCTCTTTGAGTCCTCACTAACAAGCTAGGGAAACGTGGCCCTTTGTTCTCCAATGGGACTGGGAAGAACAAACAAGTTTTTCTTGGACCACCAACAATGAGACCTGGAGTGAGGGGGGAGGGGAGAGAAAAAAGGGCCAAGAAGAAAAACCCAGAGGCGGCCACAAAGACCACAGCTTTCGGCTCCCAAGCCTCTCCTCCTCCTCTCTCCTTTCCCCACCTCCCCTCTCCACACCAGTCCTCTCAACAAGCGCAAGGAAGGAGAAAAGGAGAATCAAGATTGGGTCAAATACAAGGAACAGGAAAAGAATATTAAATAGCCCAGCTCTACAAGGCTCCTTTTCAGCACGAACAAAAGCAAAACGGAAAACAGAGCTTACACCCAGACTGCTCTTTAACGAGAGGAGGTCAGAGCTGATAGAACCATTGTGTAGCTACACAAAGTGACAGATTTTTCCAGCAGGGACATCAGTCAGCGGCGATTGGATGATTTAGAGCTCAGGAATCATCTGGTTCAAACCATCAGGGCACTGGGGGGTGGGAGGATGGGGATGGGGCGGGCAGGGTGACAGGGGGTCAAGTGAAGGGCTCTATTTTTATGTCCACCCCCCTCCCTCAGCGGCCTCATCGCTCCTGACCCCTCAGCACACAGTCTCAGTCTACACGGTCAGGCCAGCACACCTTTGGCCGGGCCGGCCTGATGCACTTTGTTCTCTTTCCTGTCTTGCTCCCAGCAGCCCTCCACCACCAGGAGATTAACGCGTCCCCCCCCCCCCCCCCCCCCCCCCCCCCCCCCGGGGATTTACCCCCCCCCCCCCCCCCCCCGCCCCCCGCAGTCTCAGAGCCCAGCAGTAACAGCTGCCACACAAGCTGCCGCCTGAACCTATCACATTGGCTCCTTCCTTGCTGTGCGCTGGTTCCCCATGGAGGCAAATTTTAGAGACGTACCATCACGTGGGGCCTCTTCACACGGGCGCGACGGGGGGCTCTGGGCTGCACTGACCTCGATTTCTTTCTTCCCGGCTAGAGTTAATGCTGCTGGCGGCTTCTCACCTCCCCGGCCGGCCCCGGAGCACGGATCCTCAGTTCTCGGGGCTGGTCCCTGGCCGCTTCCTTCAGGAATCTGCTCCAACTTACTGTGGAGCTGTAACCCGGCAGGGCCTGCCTCCCCCTTCCCAGAGCTGCTGCTGCTGCTGAAGTTGGTCCATTCTTCCCTCTTCTCGGCCACTGGTTCTTCACAGATGAGAGGAGGTATCTCTTTCACGGAGAGGACGGGCAGCTCCCCGGGGTCCAGTTTGCAGTGGGGTGTCTGCTCCTCAGCCACTGTCATGGAGCGCCTCATGGCAGAAGCCCCCGACTTCCTGGGTGCAGGACTCGGGATGGGGCGACTGGCGGGGGGCAGCAGGCCAGAAGAAGGCTCTTCCCTGCCAGGGAGCTCAGGGTACTTATCTGCTAGGTTGACAGCTGGGGGAACTGAGAGGTGGGAGCATTCAGACAGGGCCCTGCGTATCGCCTTCTTCTGCTGGGGGGCTGGGCCAAGCAAAGCCCCCTCCTCAGTAGAACTCAACTGCTCCATTTCCTTATCACTGCCTCGGCCGTGAGAACCTGCATGCACGCACTCCTGGGCGAACTCCACCATCGTGATGGGGGCGATGGCAGGCGGGGAAGGCTGGCTCGTGGGGGCTGAGCGGGGCCCGGCCTCTGTCAGTGGCCCAGAGTGCTCTCTCATGCCTCCCATCGCCGGGCAGCCAGGGCCGGCACCATCCTGCTCC
Source organism: Nesogale talazaci (assembly GCA_004026705.1). Taxonomy (NCBI): domain Eukaryota; kingdom Metazoa; phylum Chordata; class Mammalia; order Afrosoricida; family Tenrecidae; genus Nesogale; species Nesogale talazaci. The sequence continues at coordinate 5,729 of PVJH01044392.1, read as the reverse complement.
TTCCCCGCAGCAGTTTCCCCCTGAGGACCCGGTGCCACTGAGTGGAAATTGGGGTTCCAGACACTGGTTTCTTGCTCCTTCACTGAGCCGACGGGGAAGTCAGAAGCCCCAGGGAAGTCCGGGGCTGGCTGGCTTTTGGTGTCCAGCCCGTTTTCCCCTGGTACCTTCCCTTGAATTGTGGCTTTGTTTGTGCCTGACCCCTGGGTGGGTCCCAGATGGGACTCCGCTGTCTCCGGGTGGGCTGGAGTCCCCTCTGCGGGAGGGCATTTGCCTGAAGTCACACAGCCGCTCTCAAGGTGACCGGGGGCCGTGTGGCACTCCTTGTCCTGCACTTCGATGCCCAGCTCTTTGTCCAGCTTCCCCTCAAAGCAGCAGCGCCTCTTCTGCTCCAGGAAGCTGGCAGTTTTCACCAGCCCGTCTTTCAGCTGCCCGTCCACGCTGACATTCAGTCCGATCTCGTTCAACTTGCCCTCTGTCCTCTGCCACTCAAATCCGGCTTGATGGAATTCTTTTGGGGAGTCCATTTGGCACTCGGCAGGCTTGCCTTTACACAGCGGGCTGTATGTGGCGGTGAGAGGGGTCGGCTGCTTGTCGGAAAGCGACATCGCCCGTCCGTCCGTCTCTCTCCCTCTCGACTCTCCCTCGCGCTCCTGGAGCTCACCACCACCTCTGATCACACGGAGCCTGCAGTGACATCACACCAAGTCCCCAGTATTGATGACAACACTGCTCTTTCCCCCAATCCCTCTCTCGCCTCCAGCAGCTGGGAGCTGAGTGTGATTTATGAGTGTGAAGGAGATGGAGAGAGAGAGAGAGAGAGAGAGAGAGAGAGAGAGAGAGAGAGAGAGAGAGAGAGAGAGAGAAAGGAACCTGCTGCTGCTTTCTGCACAATGAAATGCCACTGTGAAAAGGAAAATGCCACTTCCTGTTAACGAGCCCTCTGTTGAGATGGGCATTTTCAATTCAGGCGCCGAGGATAGTAATTTGGCTGGTTTTCTTGGATACAGACACATGGAAAACCCACACATTCGCTTATTTGATACTATGCCCACACTTCCCTAGTCACCCGCTCAAACACCGGTTTAAAAATAAGCAAGACTCGCTTGCCAATCTCCAGCCCTGAGCCCTAAAGAACAATGATCCCAGAAAATAGCTCCAAGTTTCACTTAGTGAGAAAACCACCTTAATAGAATATCAAAATTGGAGGTACTCCCGACTCAGAGGAAGCGTGGGTTTGCTGTCATAGCAACTCATCAAACTCCTCTTGAAAAGTGAGCGGGGTGGGGCTTGACAGCCTCGGAAAGAGCTTGTGTATATTTATTAGCTCCATCGATCTTTATTATCTGTATTGTGGGAAGTTTTGATGGAGGGTTCATTTAGAGGCTTCCGGGATCTGTGGGCTGGACAGGAGCGTGTGTACAGGGATAGCTTAGCGATAAGAGCCCAAGATATACAAGATCCAAGAGCAGGAATGGGAGTAGTGATACCAGAAGGGTAGGGGGAAGGTAGGAAATGGAGGGGAGGAAGGGGGAATCGATCTCGATGACTGACTTATCACCACACACCTCCCCCCCCCCTTTCAGGAGGAGAAACAACAGAAACCACGGGGAAAGGGTGACAGCAGTCCGTGTAAGATATGGACAACACAATAATTTATAATCTATCGAGGGGTCACCAGGGTGGGTGTGGGAGGGAGGGAAAAGAGAGGCGCTGATACCAAGGGCTCAACAGAAAGTAAATGTCTAGAAAAGAATGATGGCAACAAATGTATAAATACGCTTGATACAATTGATGTATGAGTTGTTATAAGAGCTATAAGAGCCCCTAGTAAGATCTTTTAATAATAAGTTAAGTGAGTAAATAAATGCTCCAGTGATTAAGACTCAGAGGCCAAGACACTTGTTTGACAGCATTCACCCCACTGTGACACTTGTGTCCTGGCCCCCCTTGGTTGCAAGGACAATCTGGGTCACTCCCCCTCCTGCCACTCAGCCCTCTGTGCTGCCATGTAAACACTGGCTGAGCAGCTCATCTTCCTCCCTGTGCTGGACCTCCAAGGCTTGGGCAATCTGTGGCTGGACTTTACCACCTAGCAGAGCATCTACCCCACCTCACACTGCTTGGTCCTTGGTGCCCTGGGCATTCAGGGCCCAGGAGTTCACAGGGAAAGTGTGTGTGTGTGGGGTTTTGGGTTAAGAGACTGGCCACACGGGACCAAGAAGACACAGAGTTTTTGAGGTCTAGCCTTTAAGTCACAAACAAGGGTTTGAGTCCGAGGGCTGTCTTTTTTCAAGACGAGGCTGTCTTTTTAAAAATAAGCTCCTTGTTATCAAAGTGCCCCTATCTGCCTGCAGCTTTTTAATAATGTGTTTAGGGGTAGGGTGAAAAGAGTCAACATTTCCCCATGTTTGGTCTATAAAATGTGAAGAACCTGTCAAGGCCCGCTCAGGAAAGGTTACCACGGCCTCTGGGCCCAAGCACTTGCTCCTGTCCTATCACAACGCTCTAATCATTTGCACACTTTACTCAAATCCTGCAGCCCAAGGCCAACCTTGGAGCCTTTGGCAGTGGTAACTCCAGTACTGAACACGTGGATACGCTCGTGGGCAGTGCTGCCATGTTGGACAAAGTGTGACTTTGGCTTAATATCTGTCTTTTTTTTGGGGGGGGGGGCAGGGGCGCGTCACTGCCCTCTAGTGGGAGTGGGAGGCCGAGCTTAATCTCCGTCTTGAAAATAAACTGAGCCTCATATCCGTGTCTCCCTCCTCTTGATCTCAGGAGGTGAGCAGCAATGCACGCTAAAGCACTGACACAACAGCCCTCTAGCAGAGAGACTCTAAGGTGAAGGGCAGGCGGGGGGAAGTGAGGGGGTCTAATAGAAAAGGAGGTGTGCGCACAGGCCAGGGTCAGCATCAGTAACAGGAAAACCAAGACTGAGCACAGTCTTCACATAAGACAGCCATTCTGGCTTTTTTGTTTTGTTTTGGCATCACTGCCCTCAGGTGGTGGGAGTAGGAGGCCCAGCCTTTGCTCCGTGGAGCTGGAATCGAACCTCCATCCCAGTGGGCTGCAGTCCCACGCACAAGCACTATGCCACCGGGGCTCAGCCCCCATTTTGGCTTTTTATAAGTGTATTTTTAACAGAATAATAATGTGATGAAAGTGGGGGTGTGGGAGGTTGTGTGTAGTATGATGAACCCAGAGAAAACCTTAAAAAAATACCTTATGTATCAGGTTGCCTCAACAATGTCATCCACTGAAAACTGACCAAATCACCCCAAACACAGGTACACTTCCCTCGATTCACTGCTACTTTTGATCTTCAGTTTGGAGGAAGGAGAGTAAAATTAGACTGAGTCAGGTGATGAGATTGGGTTCAGGCTTTAACACTTGTATCTCAATTTAAAAAGGTTCAAGCATGCATTTCAGGAATGCAGGTCTTCTGCAATGTCCAACTCACAATATGGTTTCAACGTGGGGCTCAAAGGCCAGTGTGCCCAGTAAGTCCTGCTGTTTCATAAATTGTTCCTTAAAGTCAAATGATTTTTACTTGTAGCCAGTCACACTCTCCATCATCACCCTCTCCTCTTAAAACATCTTGGGCAATAGTTAGAACTTTAAGCCTTGGCTACTAAATGTGAAAAAAGCTGAGGGTGTCCGGCTATCAAAAGATAAGAGTGTCTGGGGTCTTATCGACTTGAAGGCTTAAAGGTCTAAAAGCAGCCATGTAGCTGAGAAGCAACAAAGCCCTCATGGAAGAAGCACACCAGCCTGTGTCATCATGAGGTGTTGATGGGATCAGGTATCAGATATCAAAGACCCAGAACAACAACAAAAAAAATCTTATCAATGAGAATGAGGGGGAGAGCGGAGTGGTCACCCAAAGTTGGACATCCGCTTACAGAAGGGTCTTGGGGTGGAGATGAGCCAGTCAGGGTGCAGTATAGCACTGATGAAACTTACAACTTTCCTCTAGTTCTTTAATGCCAACCCCCCACCCCAACTATCATGATCTCAATTCTACCTAACAAATCTGGCTAGACCAGAGGTACATAGGTACAAATATGAGCTGGAAACACAGGGAATCCAGGACAGATAAACCCCTCAGGACCAATAATGATAGTAATGATATCATTAATTTATAAGTTACCAAGTGTTCATGAGAGGGGGAGGGAAAAAAGAGAGAAGCTGATGCCCTGGTGGCGTAGTGGTTGTGCGCGGGACTGCGGCCCACTGGGATGGAGGTTCGATTCCAGCTCCACGGAGCAAAGGATGGGCCTCCTACTCCCACCACCTGAGGGCAGTGATGCAAAACAGACAAACCAACAAACAAACAAACAAAAGAAAACGAAAATGACAACAAATGTACAAATGTGCCTGACACAATAGAGATATGTATGGATTGAGATAAGAGCTGTATGAGCCACCTATAAAATGATTAAATGTTTTAAAAAAGGGAAAAGTCTTGGCTATTTTTAAATCCCACATGCAAAAATTCTAAACAATGAAACAAACCCCCCTCCCTGACTTAAGAACGGATCCCCATTCACAGGGACCAGCCAGAAGAGAGCAGAATGTCTCAAAGGGGTTTCGAGGCTGTGGTCTTTGCGGGAATAGTGAGCAGCAGACTGTACACGGTGCACCAACCAAACGATACAAAGTGAGGAGCTGATACCAAGGGCTCAAGCAGAAAGAAAAAGGTTTTGAAAATGCCCCACAGGCCAGGAACAGCAACCAGGGCAATGAAACAAGCTAGTTACAATGGGGCCTGTACTCCAGATCATACTTCAAACTACTGATTAAAAATGATCAACTGAGGGAAGGTAACAATGGAGGCTAGCACCAGGCTACTAGGCCAAGATCTCAAGAGACCTCAGAGTTACAAGATTCTACGATCAGAAAAGGAGTGGGGGTGGGTTGTGGCCAAGCCTGAAAACTCTAAACCCAGAGGGCAAACTCAGACTGGAGGTGAGTGCCCAGCACCTCTTGTGTACCCTATGCTCAGGTTTACACCCAAGTCTGACGTGCACCCAGGGGTCTGGCTGCAACAGGAAAACAGGAGGGAGTGTCAGAATCCACCCCTCCCCACAGCCCTCGCCCTCGCCCTCGCCCTCGCCCTCGCGGATGTCAACTCACAGTGACCCTGCAGGACAGGGCAGAACCGCCTGGTGAGCTTCGAGGCCTTGACTGGTCACGGGAGTAGAAAGCCCCGACTTTCTCCTGCAGAGCGACTGGGGGCTTCTAACCGCTGACCTTGTGGCCAGCAGCAGCCCAGGGAGTCACCCCGACACCACCAGGGCTCCCCTGGTCTGATTAGGGAAATAGAAATGTAGCATTAAAAAAAAAAAAAGAGGGGCTGAGCCCCGGTGGCGTAGTGGTTGTGCGCAGGACTGCGGCCCACTGGGTTGGATGTTCAATTCCAGCAGTGGGGCTGGGCCTCCTACTCCCACCACCAAAGGGCAGTGATGCCTCAAAAAACAAAAAGAAATAATAAAGTTTACTTAAAAAAAAAAGAGAAATGTAGAATTTAGCATGTTAAAACACTGAATATATTGTGCATGAAGTAGGTTTTAGCACTCCAGTTAGGGATTTAATGTACTATGTGGGAGCCGTCTGATGAAGATGGTTGATAACCCCCCCCACCCCACACACACACACACAAATCTCTAGTAACCAACAACAATGGGTACTTAACGGATAATAGGAAAAGAAAAACTCATTCTAATAAT
>PVJH01044391.1:0-13034 GCA_004026705.1 Nesogale talazaci | reverse complement strand
ATGACCATCACCAAGGGCTTCAGATTCTCCTCACGTGGTGTATTGTCATCTACATCGTACAGGTTGTTAATAAGCCTTCCTCCAATCTGGAAGTGAGGCATAAGGATTGAATAAGCATTCAGAGAGGATGCAGCCTTGTTGGACACCTTTCTTGATTTTAAGCTATGCAATGTCAACTCATTTTATTCACAAAACACTTTCCTTTTCCCTGTGCAGGTTGACATGAGTACAGTAAAGTGTACTGGAATTCCCTTTCATCTCAAGTCTATATACAGTTTATTACAATCTACATAGTAGAACACCTTGGCCTAGTCAATAAAACACAAGTAATCATCTTTCTGGTATTCTCTGTTTGCAGCCAAGATCCCACTCGCAAAAGCAATGATAGCCAGGTTATACCTCCTCTTCTGAATGCAGCCTGAACCTCGAGCATCTCCTATCACTGTACTCCTACAACCTTTCCTTGGAAGATCTTCAAATTTTATTTGCACATGATAGTGATGATATCACTGCACAATTTGAATATTTTCTTGGGTGACTTTTCTTTTGAAAGGGTACAAACATGAATCTTCCCTGGTCTGGCTGCCAAGTACCCATTTTCCTAATTCCCTGGCATAGTGCCTGCTTTCAGTGGTTCATCCACTTGGTGAAACTCTTCACCTGTCTTCCGTCAATTGCTGGAATCTTGTTTTTAGCTGTTTTCAGTGCAGCTTGAGTTATTTCTTCAGTACCACTGATTATTACTCTTATGCTGACTCTTGATGTAGCTGAAGGTCAGCAGGCTCTGTTTGGTATGTGGCTCTATACGTATTTTCATCTTTTTTTCTATTTCCTGCATCATTCAATTTACCTAAAGAATCTTTCAAAATTGCTATGCAAGACTTCAACTGTTTCTTTAGTTCATTCAGTTTAAGATATAGTGACCATGGTTTGCTTTCTTCTTTCTGCTTCTGTGTGTTTTTTTCAACCGTTGAACTTTACAGTTTTCTGTAATAATTTGCTTTCTTTAGGTGCCTTTTGAAAGTTTCTTTTCATCAAAAATGTTCTTGATGTCATCATTTCTTTTATTTGATTTAGCTTTTCTAGCTTTAGGAGAAAGTTTCAGTATCTTCAGACATCCACTTTGTTCTGTTCTTGTTTGTCTTTTTCAAAATATTTTTCTTTTCTGTCATTTTAATGATCTTTTCCCTCATCAGGTATGCTGAAAGTACATCCATGAATGTCTCCCATATGAATTTGTAGAACATATCAAAAACAAATTTGACACATTAAAGGCTAATGATGAAAGAACTCATGGGTTGTGGGATGACAACAAGGATATAATATGCAAAGAAAGAATAGGGGGAGCAAAAAGACAGCAGAGAGAGAAAAGCACAACATGTATGTCAAAGAGATACTAAAACTTGCTCCTGAATATACAGTAAATGAAAGAATTGGGAAAATGTTGAAGTAAAAGAGCTAAAAAGAACTTTTAATAGACCTCAAGAAGACAAAGTAGAATACTGTGTGAAATGTGCAACGCCTGGAGTTAGAAAGCCAAAATGAAGGACATACTCAGATTTGAAGACTGTAAAGTCTCGAGATTCAGTGTTCAAGGATTCCCTGGAGAAAATATTGAATGGTGAGGGAAGCACCAAACAAAGATGACAGGAACACAAAGAGTCACTGCCCTAACAGTAAGTGGTCAATGTTCAAACATTTCAAGATATGATATAAGATCAACAACCAATGACATTAAAGGAAGAAGTCCACATTTCTCTGAAGGCATTATCAAAAACAGATTCCAGGAATTGATACCAATTGATAAGAATTGAAATGATTGATCAAACTAATGAAGTATTGCACAGACATACTCAATTATGACAAGAAATTTTGAAGACAGCTACGTAGACAAACAACTGGAGTCAAAGACCTATTTGTGCTCATCCCAAAGAAAAATGAGCCAACAGAATGTGGAGATAATCAAACTATATTAATGGCATGTATATATGTATATATATGTATATATGTGTGTGTATATATATTGCATGCACTTAATTAACATTGCTTGCAAGTAAAATTTGGCTGTAGATAACTTTTTAAATGTAGGATTACATTTCCTAAAGTTAAAGCTAGATTCAGAAGAAGATGTAATAGTGTGTATATCAGTAATGAAATAACATAGACCTTGGCTGAAAGCACAGATATCAGAGATTGTTGCTTATGTTATATTAATGATGCAAAGGCTTTGACTATCTCAATCATAAACGATAGAAAATAATTTGACTGGGAATGCCATAACACTTTATGTTAATGAAACAAATTCATAGAGACACTGATATGTGTATGAGAGACAGCTTTATTTAAGGAAACATTCATTCCAATCCAAATCAAGTCCATAAGCCTAATAGTAGTCCATATTTCTGACACCAATCCAAAAAGTCTTCTACAGTCTAATGATGCCTAATGCAAGAAGATCACAGGCCAGTGGGTGGTAAGTCTTATAGATATAGTGGCTTTGTAAGAATCTCAGCGCTGGCAGGGGTCTACACATGACTCCTCCAGTTCCAGGGCATGGGGTCTATGAGGGTAGGGCCATGTGTCTTGTCAGGAGCGTGACTTTCAGGGAAAGAGCAGAACGAAACTATCTCCTGTCTCCAAAAAGGAAATACAGGAATCCCCAGAATTCTCAGAAAGCCCTTTCCACAGAGTGACCCCATGGGCTATGACCCCATTGACAGACTATACTCCACCCCTTCACTACTAATCCTCTCAAGTACCAAATTGACACCAGGTTTTTTAACTACCACAGACTTTTTTGTTGTCATGAAGAATTGATACATGCACCATAAGACAGACATTCAGAAAGAACAAGGGATTATTGCGTGGAAATAAAAGGTTCCAGTCAGGTCCTGACTATGCCTATGCCTACGCCTATGCCTATGCAAAGCAATCAGGCAATTGAAAGCAAATCACAGGTAACGGTATGAAAATGTAGTGGTTAAAACACTTGGAGGGTGACCTCAAGGTTTCAAATTTGCACTTTGATTGGAAGACAAAGAAATAAATGGCTCTGCATGGCTCACCCACACTCACCTCCCACCCCCACCCTGGCTGCTTCAGCTAGATCTCTGCCTCCATTCATGAGCTACACCTGTGGACAGTGTTGCTACAGCGTGAGGCTCTTAGAGACTGTTCACACACCATCGATTGAGTCTGAGGCTGGCGGATCCTGTCATCTTGCATTGCTTGCGTTAATATTCCATCAGGGTCTGACTGTTGGTGACTCTCCCTGCTGTTTGCTGACTGTGGACAGACTGCCTGCATTTCCTGAGGGAAACAGCAGTTTGCTTCCTTGACCTTGGACCAAGCAGCCCTCTTGAGTTCAAGGAATTCCAGTATATATGTGGAAATGAGTTGAACTAAGCCCTCTGTACTGCTGTGTGGAAAAATTAGCTGTTATATACCTTCAGACTGCATAAACCTATCCATAGGCACATGCATAAGTATCCTGGTATTGTTTCTCTAGAGAAGTCTGACTAACACTGGTAGTAATTGTCATTGCTGTCCCTTGTTGTATTTACTGTCCATAAGTTCTTACAAAAATTGTCATTGACAAATAAAGCAACAACAATAAAATTAGTTGCTGAGGATGCTTATGTGAAACCTAAACTTTTTATATGGTTTCTTGGAGTGGACAATTAAAGTCAGAGCTTCATGGACATCCAGTTAAATGATACTCAAACATGTGTAGTGCTTCTTCTCAGTTTCTTATGTCATTTTAGAATGCCTAGAGTGCACATGACCATCAGGTCTCCAAAATGTCTCTCTGTGCCTGAAACAACAGGAAAGAATGTCAGGTGTGTATGTATGACTCACTGGAGGACATCAATATACAGATAATTGCCTCCTTTGCCCGAGGTTTACAAGCTTTAGATGGTGCCAGGCAACCATGATTGAACAGGTTTATCAAAGATTCTGTATTACAATTTAATTGCTAAGGACATAGTTTACCAAAATCTACAGTTTGTTATAAATTCAGATGCCAATTGAGTTCTTCCTCTCAAAAGCTGGGTAAAATGCTTTTCCCTCAGACAGAGTGTGGACATTACACCCTCCTCTCCAGTCACTGGAAGGGCAGTCTTGGGCAAGTCCATGAGGGAAGCTACTGCACTTGAGTTATATGCACATGCATCAGAACCCTAACTACCCACTAAGTGGGTGATCATATGTTCTAATTCACACTTATGGTCCTGTTTTCCATTTTTCTAGGATGCCACTAAAAGAGATGACTTGATTTACTGCCAATGATGATTTTTGTCATGATTTCCTTTGTCTTCTATCCTAAGCTACATGACTGTAAGTCCTTAGGATTCTTTGTGGCCAATGCAGGTGGTTGCCTTCATCTGAATGATGTCAATTGTCATGCTGTAGATATAACAAAGACATCTCTAGAAAATAGAATTGATTTTGTGGTCTTCACTGCATCCCTAGAACATACACAATGAAAAGGGGTATTATCAGAAAAGAATTTCAATTTCTACCATCACCTGGGTTTTCTGAAACCAGTTTTCCATCCCTCAGGCATCCATGCTTTTGGAAATTTGATTTTGCATCTCTTCCTGTCAGGGAGAGGACCCTTGGATATGACCTGACTTGGGGAATTACTTTGATACATGAAATACAGAAGAAACCAAAACTTGGGGGAAAATAGGACAGGGTTCAAGAGGCCATAAATGTTTTGGTCTTTTTCACTGGGAACCAGTCAATTGTCATCATAGGTATCTAAGATTAATCAGCAGGATTGTGAGAGAGAGAAAAAAATCAGTCACTCACATAACATTAGGTTATGGCCAGTCAATGTAGACAGATGAAAGATATGGCTCCCTCTCTCTGTTAGCATGCATTCAGCTGACCTACAGAAAACTAGAAACAACCCAGCCAAGATCAGTCAAGATTGACCCACGGCAGCACAAATTGTGGGTCCATTCATCTCACTAATTAACATAAGAGGAATGAAAGTGTTTACACCACTGAATTTTGTGGATAGTTATCAAAGTTTAATAACTAACTACTACATCATCCTACTTTAATTTACTATTTACTCTTGCCCCAGCAAGTTATTATCCCAACTTGGCTAGATTTTTCTTCATAGTACTTAAAATATGACCTATAGTTCATTCACATAGGAAATTAATATCTCCCTGCCAAAATGAGAATGAAGCTAAGACTGTATGTTGGTGACAGTAATAATAAGTCAATAAATATATCTTGAATGAGAAAATGACATAAATTATTATTTAAACTTCTCTTTTTTTTGGGTGGGGGGGGCATCACTGCTTTCGGTGGTGGGAGTAGGAGGCCCAGCCCCACTGCTGGAATTGACCCTCCGTCCCAGTGGGCCCCAGTCCCACGCACAACCACTACGCCACCGGAGCTCAGCCCTAAACTTCTCTTTGTATGGACTTTTTCTCCCTGGTTCATGACTTGGTGACTGTACATGCTCCAGTCCATTGTTTCTGCTGTTCATCTATCCACTGCTCAGGGAGCAGGGTCTTCTGCTCCACATGGCTGTGCTGCAGCTAACCATGAGGCAGGAGTTCCACAGTCTACCATACCTACTTCCCCCCTTACTTGAAGGACATCACCAGAACCTGGAAACGGAAGAACAATGCTTGAGATGAGGGTCTTCCATCTCGCTCTGCTCTGCTTCTACCTCTCCATGCAGCCCTTCCCAGAGTCATTCTAACCCACAGAAAGCCCATGGAGAACAGAATGAAAGCCCACGTTTCCTACTCCATCCTCCCATGTGAGTATGTTTGAATCCTTTGTTGCAGACACTGTGGAAACCCATATTCTGGAGAGTCTTCGTTGGTTTCACTGATCCTCTACCAAGGTTGGTGTCCTTTTCCAGGGACTGGTCTCTTCTGATCACATGTCTAAAGCACAGGAGACAAGGTTGCATCCTTCTAGCTTTAAGGAGTGTTTTCACTGCACTTAATGAACTTTCTCTGCTTTTCCAGCATTCCGTGCTATCCTTGAGTGACTTGGTCAGCAGGGAGACTCAAATGCATGAACCTCCTTTCGACTCCTGTTGACTGTGCAACTTTCACTTCCATAGGAGTGTCTGAAAATACTACGGCTTGTGTCTCGAGTACCACCTTGGTCCTCAAGGTGTCATGCTTACTCTCCAACATTTCAGTGATGGTTTCTGCAGCAGTTCTCCCCTCTCTCATTCATCAGAATCTGTTTATGAATGACGATTTCTGCCATCAGAGTGGACTCAGATGCCCAAGAGATGCACTTAAGAGGATATTGAAAATGGATTAGAAGAGTTGTAAAATGAATTGTCATACATTTCCACAGTGGTGCTTTTATGTGTCAACAAGGTGATTCTGATATATTGGAATTCTACAAGACACATTAGAGCTTCCCTTAGGGTTTATTAAGCTAATACTTTATGTGGGTATTTTGCAAAATCTTTCCACATATGGCACCAGTGCAGGGTTCATACCACTGACATCTTCTACAGTAGCTGATCGCTTCACCACTGCTCCCTGAGGCTCCTTTCTCCGAGGGCTTCAGAATCAGAGACTTGATTTGAGAAATGGGAACCACTGAAAGAATCAGAGGGAGAGGATGGGGCAGAAAGCTGGTCAGAAACATCTTCAGTGAAACTAACTAGAAAGGCTTTGCTAGAAATACGATCAGTGATCAGAAAGCAAGCAAGGAATAGGAATTTCCTTGAGGAAAATTTAGAACCTCAAGGTCAAGGATTTAATGTTGGAAAGGTCCAAAGAAATGAAAATGGGCCAAGAGAAACATGGAATTTGACATGAAAACATTCTAGAATGAAAACTACCCGAGAGATAGAGAGATGATGCTTTGGAATGAGGAACTCCGTGTTCACCTCTCCTGGTCCATCTGGGATCTATGCAGGTGAAAAATTTAGGTCTCTGATATCAACTCCTGACAAATTGAGTTTTATGAATTACCATACTTTTCAGACTTTAGGACACACATTTTCCTCCCAAAAATGGGAGAAGAAATTAGGGTGTACTTTATGGTCTAAAGGTGTGTTACTCCAGAAAAATTTAGTATACTGGAACTATTAGGTTCAGCATATTTTTCCTGTTTTCCTGCTCTAAAACCTGGGTATGTCTTATGGTCAGGTGCATCTTATACTCCAAAAAAGATGGTATTCTCAATAAACACCCTAAACTAGAAGCTCAGAAGAAGCATTGTCCTTTATTGAGTCTGAGACCCTACACATGGTCCAAGAAGTTAACAGAAGCCACAGCCTCAAAAAGAGACAGGAAGTATGTAGACTCCAGACTAAGCAGAAGGGAAGCAGCTGGTGCTGTGCAGACCCGTCGGCCTGAAGCCCTAGGGAGGAGGTTTGTGTTCGAGGCTGAAGCACTGTGAGAGGATAGCTATCATACTGCAGACAGTAATAATGAGCCACGTCTTCAGGCTGCAGACCGCTGATGGTGAGCGTGAAGTCTGTGCCTGAGCCACTGCCTCTGAATCGGCTGGGGACCCCAGTGGCCTGGGTGGATGCCTCGTAGATGAGACGTTTAGGAGCCTGTCCTGGTTTCTGCTGGTACCAGGCTACGTTATTGCTAATACTCTGACTGGACTTGCAGTTCATGGTGACCGTGTCCCCTGGAGATGCAGGCAGGGTGGCTGGAGACTGCGTCATCACAATATCCCCATTGGTACCTGTAACGACAAAATGTATTATTACCAGATACACACGCACTTTCTCATAGGAATTTTAATTTGTACTAGCTCAAATATTGTGACATCTTTGTTCTATATATCATTCATAATTGGGTAAATTTTTATGTAGACATCAAACCCCACGATATCTTATAATCATTCTTCTGATTTATACAGATTCCACAAAAAGAGATGAAGACACTTTGAAATTCCTCACCAGAGACCCAGAACAGCACAGACACCAGGACCAGGATGTGAGGCACCATCTCTCTGTCTCTGCCTGCCTGCTGCAGCTCAGCTCCCTCTGCACAGGCACCAGGGTTTATACCTTCTGAGCACTCAGGCTAGGCCTGCAGAGTCTATGCAAAGCAGCCCGTGAGTGCAAGCAAACCACATGGGAAGTAACCCAAGTAAACCATCAGCCCAAGGTGACGGCACAGAAAGTATAATTTCATGACTGCCGAAGCCAGGGAAGCCAGTTTAGAAGCTCTAACAACAATTTAGAAAATCAAAGAATATACAATAATAGATAGTCAAGGAAAATATTTAACTTAAAATAAAATATTTTAAATGATTTCCTGCTCTTTACATTTTAAGTTAGATTCCTCAGATCAGCATCCTTCTAGAAATAATAAAAATGACAGAAAACTAACAAAACTGAGGGATAGAAGGGAGAGGGAGGATGAAAGATGGGTTAGGTGGTGGGCATGATGACAGAGAGATGGGAGAGGAAGATGGGGAATGAAAAATAGGCTAATCCATCACATAGATGGGAAAATCTAGGAAATTTTTGCAAAATATGGTAAGAATACTTTGCAATGTTAAATATATGCCCGAGTTTGTTTGTATATAATCCAGTATAATCCCCCAATTAAGTCTTCACATTGCAAAAAAATAAAATAAAATGTGTTGTTCTTATCACTTTACATTAGCTTAATTGCTATTAGATGGGATGAAACAAACTCAGAAGCTCACATATCCATCCATAAACCACTCAGAATAAGACTAAGTGGACGCTATTGAGTGTCCTCATAGACAGAGAACTAGATCATTCTCTATGGCCCTTGTGGAGATCAAATGTAATCCTTATATTAACAGTGGTGCACAAAGTCTGAAACATCCAGGGACATTATACTAAGGTAGGGTAGCTGTAAAGTTACTTACCATGTCTTTTCTTTCAGGTAAAATGAATTAAAAGCCTCTGATAGGAAGAAGCTGTTTCTGTGAAATATGGCCCTTGGGCCAGTGGCACTTATTGTTGAAATGATTCGTTTATTGTCAAGAGATATCTCCTGTCTATGCCATCAAGTCCATTTAACTCACCAGGATCCATATTCAGTCGAATGAAACTTTGCCTGGTCCTGTTTTATACAAACAAAAGTAAGTAAATATCAACCCAGTGCTACAACCATTGAGACAATCTACTGCGCTATGATCCGTCCTCTTTCCCACTGTCTCTCCACTTGACCAGGCATGACTTCCTTCTCCAGACATTGGTCTCTCTTGAAACATGTGCAAAATGTAAAACAAACTCTTTCTCTCATCATGTCTCAGGAGCATTCTGACTGCACCTAGTCCAAGAAAGATTTACTTTTGCCTCTAGAAATCTACAGTGCACTCACTATCATTTTACAATACCACATCGTGCTGGTGATGACGCCATCATCATCATTGCTGTTGTTGTCACGCATCGTCAACATGCGTCTGACTCAGAGCTGTCCTGTGCACAGCAGACTGAACACCGTCTGGTCCAGTGCCTCCCACACAATTGTTTTATATGTGAACCCATGATTCATGGAGAAATAGATGTAATTTGAAGAACTTGAAAATATACTAGATTTAAAGAGCGAGAGTAAAAGTAATGCTTTATGAGTAAATGTGGATTACTACATCTACACTTCTACAAGACACGTAACTCTTCTGGCACATCCCAAAACCAAAATTCACTGCCATGGAGTAGATTCAGACCCACGGCAACCCTATAAGACACCTTAAAAGAGCCCGTTGGTTTTCCAAGACTGGAAAACTTTGTGGGGCCAGAAACCACGATGGTTGCATGTCTTAGAATTTCTAATATCTCTTGCCATCCACAAGTAATGTTCACACTGGCTGTGTGCTTCTTCCATAGGGGCTTTGTTGCTCCCCTCCTTGGGTTTCTGTGACTGTGAGTCTTTCTGGGAGCAAAAAGCCTCAATGCATTTCCTGAGAGCAGCTGGAAATTTCCAGCAGCTAAACTTGTGAATAGCAATATAAATGATAATCCACTATACACCAGGGCACTTTCTTAGACATTGAAATCACAAAAATGTTCTTCAGATCTTACTAATCTCTTGGAGCATCAATCTAATCAGAAAAAATATACCAGCACTAATTTAGGAATAATAACACAATAAAATTTTATAATATCAATGTTAGGAGTTACTAAATATTCATTTATGTTTACTTTCTCAGAAACCCAAGAAAGCTAAGATCAGAAAAGAACCCACTAATGGAAACTTAAGACAAACTTCGAAAATGACTCAAAATCACAAGATCAGAATCAAAACCAAGTAGATTCTGGAAGGCAATCAAAAGTTACACAAAGGAAGTTTATAAAAGGTCTCATGAAGCTATGTCAAAAGAGAGTTATGAGATATAAAAACAGTATGCACGAGAGAGGCCCTTGGCTTGGAGGGGCTTAGTAGGCTCCACATAAGGAATGGCATTGAACATCTGTGACAAAGTTTTAATGTCACACACTTGATGGTGAGGGGAAGTAGGATGTCTTAGTGGTTACACATGGGCTTTATGTGCACGGTCTCCATCAAATCCCTCATCAGCTCCTCAGGAGAAAGACTGGGCTTTGGACTCCCATAAACAGTTAGAGTTGGGGAAACCCATCGGGAGTTCCAATGAGTCAGCACTGGCTGTGTGACTGTGAGTGTGGGTTTGATGGGGAGAGGCTCACCATCTGTGGAAATCAGATCTGGTCCTCTATTGCTAAGCAAAAAAGAAGTCACTCTTCATGAAACCGATAGCCCAGTGGCCTGCAATCACTTGTGGTCTTAGGACAAGGTGATGCCAGTGCATAGAGAGGCCTGACATGGAAATTATCCTTGCCCAGTAGATTGTGGGGAGCTTAAAATGAGTCCAGGTTAGGTCTGCAAAGTCCTTAGGGTTTGTGAGTTCTGGGTGCATGGCTTGAATTGGGTACCTTAAGATAATTTTACACTCAACATCCTTGCCACACCAAGTAGTGAAGTGAGCCTGATGCCCGTAATGTCTTATCAACACTTGACACAAATCATAACTATTAAGCATTTTCAATTGCATATGCACACAAGAGGAAAGGAAACCAGACAATGAGTTTGAAGAGCCTCTATCCTTGAGAGCCCTGCCCCATCAGGCGTGATTCCACATTAGTCGGCTGACTCACTGGTGGTTTGGAATAGCTGATCATGGGGACAGCTCACCAACGCGTACTCACTCTGCAGGAGAAAGATGGAGCTTTCTACTCCCGTAAAGAATTAGAGTCTGGATCTCACATAGGGCAATTCTAACCTGTCCATGAGGGCTGCTATGGGCCAGAATCAACTCAGTGGCATGAGTGAGGGATATGACATCATTTAGAGGAAAAAAACGAAAGCGTTCTATTCCCATAAATAGTCACAGTTTCAGAATCCACTGGGGCAGTTCGACCTTGTCTCATAGGGTTGTAATGAGTCATAATCAAGTCAATGGCACAGGTGACCTTATAAGAAGATTTGACTATGTGAAAAAGAAGGAGACCTGAGATGGGACAGAAAGAGATTGGAGGATACTGGCCTTGAAGTTTGGAATGACACTGGGTCAAGCTAAGGAAAGCCAACACCCTCTAGAAGCTGAAAGAGACAAGATTAATTCACCATCCCACAGACCCTGGATGGATCAGGGATTTGTAACACCTCAGTTTAGAATGAGGGGTACTAATCTCATGGGGTCACCACAAGCTAGAATCATGGAACAACATTGAAAAAGATCTACCACCTGATTGAATATCTATGCTGGCTTCCAGAACTACGACAGAACAAAATGATGATACACTTGGATCTTATGATCATTTGTTTTACCAACCACAGAACACTGACATAGAGATTTTTAAATATCAGAAGACATACTTGTTGATAAGAAAATAAAAATCTATAATGCGTTAGTCTAGGTAGACTACTGTAGCAAAATCATGGAGACTCATATGTGTATAAGAAAGAAGTTTAGCCCCCCGTGGCAGCTGACCGCCTCCCGCCTCCTACCTCCCTCAGCGCGCCGAGTGGGCCAGCGGCCTGGGCGGAGGCCAGTGGACGCGGGGAGAGGGCCCAGCGGAGCCAGGTCAGCCCCGGGTGGCTGGGGCGGTGTGCGTAGTAGGCGGGCGGGCGAGTGGGCGATGCGCCCGTCTATATGGCGGCAGCTCTGTCGGGCCTGGCTGTCCGGCTGTCGTGCTCAGCCGCCGCCCGCTCCTATGGGGTCTTCTGCAAGGGGCTGACCCGCACGCTGCTCATCTTCTTCCATCTGGCGTGGCGGCTGCGCATCAACTTCTCCTACCTGTACATTGTGGCGTCCATGATGCTCAACGTCAGCCTGCAGGTTCATATTGAGATCCACTGACCGACAGCCTCTGAACTGGACCACAGCGTGTCCCTGGCCTCAGCGCGAGCACCCAGGATGAGGGATGGCAGAGGGGTGCTCGACATCTGCCCGGCCCAGACCGAGGGGTGACAGGGTGCTGGCCCAGACAGACCGTCCAGAGGACGCCAGGAAAGGGCCCGGAAAGAGCACCCTTGCCCGGCAGAACCACCTCTCTGGGCGAACCCACCTGAGTCGGATGTAAATGGAAACTCACCGCTTGAGATGTTGCCGCTGGAAACGATCAGCTGCTCGGCCACCGATCTGCAAGAATCCACCAGAAGCTCCTCCTCCGCTGTGGCTCCCAGCAAGGCTGGGACCCTGTCCCTGCCCCTTGCTCCCTCGGAAGAGCATGGTGTGGGTGGAGGCCTGCAGAGGGACTGTCCAGGGCCCACTGGTCACCACAGAGACTCATGCTGCCTTGGAGAGCCTCGGGGGTGGGCTGCATGCCCCCAGCCGTGGGAACTGCCAGGTTACCAGAGACGGGATTGGCCGAAGTTAGGAAGCTGCCTCGTCTACGTCCAGCTGCCACTCGTTTTCCTTAGGATTCGCTCCGAGCTTGAGCCGTCTGCCCTACACAACGCCATCCTTTGCGCCCTGCTCCCGGACAATGAGACAGAAGGTGTTTTCCTTGAATGTCTAAAGTGCAGGTTGTCAGGACAGACAGGAGTATCCAAGGAAACCTTCTCAAGGGT
>PVJH01044390.1:0-13061 GCA_004026705.1 Nesogale talazaci | reverse complement strand
AAAAGACTTTGAGCTTACACCAAAGAGAGATACAAAAAGACTCGTAGACCTGAAATCTATTAATTTTATTGTACAACCTATGGAAATACTCCAACCAGACTTTCCCTCACCTACCATGATTCCAAAAAATTGGTATCTGATTTTCATAGATTTAAAAGACTGGTTTTACACGACACAGTCAAATAAATCCTGCTGATCGTGAGAGGTTTGCATTCACCAATCCTGAAAAAGAAATTCACCAAGAATAGCCAACACAATGACAAGACAAAGGATGAAAACCACATACTTATATTGATACATACAGAAAAAACTTTCATTTGACAACAACCAACAGCAACACCCATCCCTGTTTAAGATGCTCCAGATGATGGGGTTGGGAGAAAAAATCCTCAATATAATAGAAGCTCTTATAAGACAAGCCAACAGCCAACATTTTAGTCAATGGAGAAACCACAGAAACCTTCCACTGTAAAGGGAGACCACACAAGGATGCCCCTTGTCCCCTCTTTTATTAAACACCATCCTGGAAATCCTAGTTAGCAACATAAGGCAAAGGAAATGCATTAACGGATTCCTCTAGGGAAAGAAGAAATGAAACTAAATGATATAATTCTATATATTGAAAACCCCAAAAGTTCCACAGGAGGAGTGTTGGAAATGATAGAGGAATATGGCAGAGTGGCAGGATACAATAGCAAGAAACAGAAGTCAATTGAATCCCTATACACATCAAACAAGGTCATGGAAGAGGAAATCAAAAAGATAGTGCCCTTCACAATAGCCAAGCACAAGTGGAAATATCTAGAGATATAACAAAAAAACCCAAAACATTTATACGAGGAAAGCTAAAGAACACTATTACAATAAACCAAAAGTGATCACAATGGCGTTATATAACTTTGATACAAACACTAGCATATTTTTTCAAAGGAATGGGAAAATTGACTACTAACTTCATATGGAAAGGAAATAAGTCCAGAATTGGCAAAGGACTACTGAGGAAGAAGAAGAAAATGGGAGGACTTACATTACCTGACTTTAAAAATTAGTATACAGCCACAGTTTTCAAAATAGCATGGTACTTCCTGGATAGGAACAGAAGATCCAGGAATAAAAACAGCAGCATACAGATAAAAAAAAAATCTTCCATAAGGGCCCAAAAAACATCAACTAGGAATTGTGCTGGAAAAACTGGATCTCTACCTTTAGAAAATATCCTTACCTCACTCCAGAAACAAGAACAATTTCAACATGTTTGACAGACCTCAAAGTTAGCCCCAAGCTATCAAGATCATCAAAACAGAATTCAGACAAACTAAGAACCTGGGTGCAGGGAATGCATGGGCTACCAAACATAAGAAAGGTACATACACAGAAGAAGCTAACATGGATGAGTGGACATACCAAAGATAAAACACTTGTTTGTGTCAGTGCACTTTGCCACGAGAGTAATAAGAGAACCCATAAACTGGGAAAAGGTATTTAGCAATGACATATCAGACTTACTACTAAAGTTTACAGAAATCTGTAGTCCTAAAATAAGAAGAAAGAAAGAAAAAGCCCACTGGGGAAAAAGGATCTGAATAGGAGATTCATAAGATTCCTAAATGGAAAAAAATCATATAAGAATTATTTCCCAATCATTAACTATTCAGAAAATGCAAATTAAAACAGCTATGAAATACCACCTAACATTCTTAAAGATAGTGCAATTCAAAAAACTAAAAAGCAACACACATTGGAGAAGGTGTGGTGAGATAGGAACACTCATCTACCGCTGGTACAGCCACTCTGGAAACTGATCTGGCAGTACTGAAAGCAGATGGCAATCAAGCTACCTGGTGACATAGTCATCCTCCTACTGAAGCAGATCACCCCCAAGAAATATGAAACAGATCACGACCAAACATCTGTGCTCCAATTTTCATTGCTACCTGTTTACAATCACACAGAATTGGAAACAACCTAATTTCCATCCAAAGGTGATTGGATTAAGAAACTGGTATATACACACAGAGGAGGCATCCCTAAATAGCAATGAAGAATAGACGAAGCCTCTTGTCTCGTGCAGAGTTGGAAGATAGTATGCCGAGTGACGTTAACTGCGCTAATTACATTATCTCGTGTCAAGTTGAGGGTATTATGAGTGAAAGGTCGGAGTCTAGCCTGTCGATGAGACCATAGCCCATGATGCCTCTGTGTGGATGGGATCTTCCCAAGACCCGCCCTCATGAGGGCAACGTAAGAGGGAAAGGGTAACAGGGAATAGACCTCATTCTGGTGTGCCAAGGCTTGAGGGCTGGCCTCAGCTCCAGCCACGACATCCTCTCCTAGATGGCAGCACTAGAAAGCACAACCCTGAAGCTACAGTTCAGTGTGGCCAGTCTGAGCCACCCACATGGGGGCAATCCAAAAGGGAAGTGCAACAGACCAGCAAGGGGAGCAAACCCACAAAACCCTGAAGAATCCGAACTCAGGGCGCGTGGCACCTCATCTGACCTTGTTGGGGGATATTCACAAGGGGGTCACACTAAAAATCCAAAGGTGCAATGCCGTGGGTGATGAGGCACTAGATTACTGCATCCTTGACTGCAGGAAGAGCAAGAGGGTCTTTTAGAAAGCAGGGCCCTCAGTCAGGAGTGCTGAAGACTAAAAGGGTCTCATTGCTGTTAGGCAAGTGGGATATGGGATATGGATCCCTGAAAGAAAAAGAGATTGAACTTATGGATGATAACAGGGCCTGCTCCCAAAGATACTCACAAAGATACTCACCTACTCTGGGACAGGGCAACAATTAGAATTGGACTTATTTGCATTGTCGCTCTTTTTTTCTTCGTTCTTTCTTTTCTTCTCTTTTTCTCTCGGTGTCTGTCTATATAAGATTGACAGGCTAAGCAATCCCAAGGAGAAAGCAATGAGACCCACAGGCTGAGGGTGTGGAGCATGGGAGAGGAGGAGGCAGGGGGACAGGAGCAGTGAGCCAAGAAGACAAGGACAGGGCAATTGCAAGGAATCTGGAACTGACAGTGAGGAGGATGCAGCAAGCCCTGGTCATGTTTGATCAATTGAAATGTATCTGAGAGAAATTATGGAAATGAATGATGGATAAGCATGATAGTGGGGCAGGAGGAAAGGAAAAAGAAAAAGAGGAAGAAATAAAGCAAAAATATGTATAGCTATAAATATAGATAAGTATATATAAATATATAAAGGCAGGTGTATTTGAATATATAAGTGCATGTATACATATTTAAATGTGTCTATATCTATACCTATATTTATATCTATATCTATCTATATAGATAGATATAGATAAGATGTATACACAAACAAACAATGAATTAGCAAATGGGCTTTGTGTCTCTACTTTAATCCTACTTCAGTACAAGAATAGTTCGTCCTAGTAATGTGGCAATATATGACACTCACCTTCCCAAGATGATCACTGAAGGCATAGTGTGGTCATAAACAAATGTGTTAAAGAAAGTTGCTGGTGCTTGTCTATGAAAAGATATAGCAGCTAGGGCCTTAAATGTGTGGTTACACAAGTGGCCATCTAGCAGGGAGACAACAAAGCCCACAAGAAAGAAGCACACCAGCCTGGGCCACCATGAGGGGTCAACGAGAACAAGTATCAGAAATTCAAAAACAAGCAATCAAATTGAGGTGAAGGAGTGGGGGCAAAGTGGAAACCCCAAACCCAAATGTAAGATAATTGGACTATCCCTCACAGAAGGGCCACATGGAAGGCAAGGTATATTAAGTGTACAGTACAGCCCTGAAAAACAAATAACTATCCTGTAGGTCTTTCCTATTCTGCACACAGTATTATGGTCTCAATTTTGCCTCACTAATCTTGCTAGACCTATGTATGCATACTTGCACAATGAAGATCTTTCAATGCACAGAATCCACTATCGATAAGCCTCTCAGAAATAGTAATGTGAGTAATGGTTCACTGAGGAAACAGGAAGGTAGAAGGGAGGAAAGGCAGAAGAGTGGAACTGTGAGCTAATAGCAATAATGCATGCATAATCCCATTTGAGGGGACAATAGCAGAATTGTAAGTGAATGAATACACTGCATGTTGTAATATATGACAAAATAACATTAATAGCAATATAATATGACAAGGGTTACTGAGGGGTGGTAGCGTGGGGGAGGAAGGAAATAAAGGGGAGTTGATATAAAAGATTTCAAGAAGAAAGAAAATGCTTTGAAAATAATGGTGACAGCACTTGTACAATTATGCATGATCAACTGAACCTGAATTGCTATAATAGCTTCACCCCATTACACTGTCAAAATTACACTAATCCCCCAATCAGATTTTGATCTCAAAATAATTTCCCAAATCCACTTTACCTTCAGGTGGGGTTGCACAATCTTGTGTTGGATTCTGTTCTCCTCTGTTAGATTTTCCTTCAGGTCCCAGTTTGGGGAACCACTTGTGAAGTACAGCCTCAGGACCAAATAGGTCCTGAGCAGCAGCTGTTCAGTTGAGAAAAAAATAGTTAGATAGAAGTGTACAGGATGCTCACCTTTGCAGAAGTCAGGAACAAGAATGATAACAAACATTTTTCAAGAGGTTTAAATAGTTGTGGGGCATCCAGACCCAATCACACACATAAAAATATGGGCAGTGTCTTATCCTTAGATGACCTCATTGCAGGAGTAATCCAAGACCAGTATTGGGGGCAGGCCACAGGGAGTCAACTGCCCTTTAAGTGAGGGGAACAATAGGATTTGTTTGTTCTTAGAGATGGACTGTCTCAGTGCATAGTGAGCACTTATGTGTTTGCAACATGAATCCTTAAAGTAGCACTAGTATGGAGGGATATCGTGGGGATGGTTTACATTATGGACAATGTGACCGGAAGTCACCTATAACTAAGAAATGTGAAGGTTTTCCGACACCATAGTTGATGTCACATCTCTTAGTTATGTGCATTGAGAATTTTATAAAATATGTTTTCTTTCAGGTCCTCAGTGCCTCACATATGATGAAAGAGCTTACCCCAAAGAAATCTGGTATGATTGTTGGGGTCTTTAGACCCATTGGATCACATCGTGTGAATATCACTGTGCAGTATTCAACCATATTTCAGGGACAGATGAGGGAGTGGCTCTGCTCCCATGCATCTCTGCACTTCTACCCACAAGGACCATGGTCACTGACCCCTCTGAGGAGGCCTTCTGAGGTGGCAGGGATAGCTGCTGCCCTGTCCTTGCTGTTCTCCCTATCAATAGTTGTCAAAGCTCTCGAAGTTCTTTCACTTACGTGGTCTCATGGGAAGCTTATAAAAGGTCCTCTTTTTTTTTGAGCAGCTCGAATCCACCGTCTTGGGATATGGAAATGAATGGTGCTCACAAGGAAATTAGTTTAAATCCCACATTTCCCTCTTTTGAAAATGAGCAGAAATAACTGACCAAAAACCACTTTTAAACCTCACATTGTAGTCCCTTTGAGTAGCAAGTAGCCTATAAAAGTTTCAGATAAAGAAATTTATCGAATAAATATTGATATAGATAACCATACATCTGCTTAATATTCTGTTTTTATTTCCCAGAAAACCACCCAAATATATTGCAATATATTACCCAACATATTACTGAGAGAAATGGATCTTTAGAGTAGAAGGTGACTTGTTCAGTGTCCTAAGGAGAGGGACATATTTTTAATATAATATACTTGGAAGCCAACTCTGTACAAGAAGGCTTCAGGAAATCCATGAAAATTCTCTGCAAGCTTTTCCATTTCATTTTCCACAAACTTTTAGAAGTGCTCTCATGCATTTAGCTTTCTGTTTCCCTGCCAAATGGCCTACTTGAAAACCAAACCCATTATTGTTGATTCCTATTCATTGTGACCTGGTGTGTTACAGAACAGGACTGCTCAATTTAGGATTTTCATGCTGGGACCTTTGGGGAGCAAATGGAAAACTTTTCTCCTAAGGCCCTTTGAGTATGTTTGCACCACCAACCTTTACGACCCACCACCCACTAAACTATAGAACCAATGGTGAGGAGGGTGTGGGACAGGACATTGCTCCAAGTTCATGTGAAGAGGGCTGCTATGGGTCGGAACGGACGCGATGGCACCAACAGCAGCAGTAAACTGCCTCCACCCAAGCCTCCTGCTGTTGGGGCTGTGTGCTGTGACGTTGGCTCCACTCATAGCAAAGCTGTAGGGCAGAACATAACTTCTCCACAGGGTTTCAGAGGCTGGAATCCTCAACTATACCATCTCTCTTGGAAGAAAGACCATCAGAATGTGTCTTAGACGAGAGAATGGTGAGACTTTGTCTCACACACCTTGAACATGGCTTGGTAAAATAGAGGAAGACTCTGAATGGGAGGGGGCAGCAACAATGAGCTCAAACATCATAGCAGTTACAAGGAAGCCAAAGGATTGGGCTGCATTTCAATTGGCTGCACACCAGGTCTTTGTGAGCAGGGACCAGCTCAACACCTCACAGCCACAGTCATCTGTACGGGAGCGGGTTTCCAGGTCTTTTCTTCCCCCTGCAGAGTTCAAAGTGCTGAATGTCTTGATTAGCCATGGTTCTATGTAGACTATTACAGCATTAAGGACAATATAGTTTTATAATAACAAGACCAGCTAGTTTTCATTGATCTTAACTGTCATCCTGGTGGAAATCTCAGGATGAGCCCCAAAGGAAGCCGATCAAAGTAGATCCGTTGACTTGAAACAGGAATCATGTCAG
The DNA here is from genome assembly GCA_004026705.1 of Nesogale talazaci. NCBI lineage: Eukaryota > Metazoa > Chordata > Mammalia > Afrosoricida > Tenrecidae > Nesogale > Nesogale talazaci. Next base: position 6,333 of record PVJH01044390.1, on the reverse strand, counting down.
GTTCTTCTCAGAGCTGCTGGCTCTTCCCTGTGCTTCTGTGGCTGGCCTTTCCATTCCAATGGCACACGCACCCAGTCACCTCAGAGGCCAGGTGCCAAGGTGGGGGTGTGTGTGACAAATGAGCAGGGAGTCTGGCTCAGAGGAAGCAGGGCATTTGGAGAAAGTCAACTTTTGCACTTTGTTTGTGGGCCATATCTCATACATATAATGAATGTGTGTGTTCTACCACTAAGTTCAACAACACAGGGTCGGTTTGATGGTGACTCCCAAGTTTACAGGCTTCCCCCAAATACCTGACTTGCCTAAATATATTTTTTCCTCAAGTTTGTTTAGCACATAAGTCTGGAATACTATTCTGAGCCTTAGATTAGTTTTAGAAATTAGAGAACACTTTCTGCGTGGATTATATAAACTCTGTCTGCCCCTAACATTTTCCTGAACTCAGTTACTTGTCCCTGGTGAGTCATTTCCATTCTAGGTCATAATGATGTCTTGTTCCCTCAAATGTAGCAAGACCTGATCAGTACATTGAAGAAAGTGCTGCCTTGGAAACTGCAGGCATTGTCATCTAGGGAGACATGAATCTGAGGTAAGTTGGTATTTTGAATATATACATTATAATTATCTTTTAAGGATCTGCTATGCTTCCCAGAGAAATACCCATAAACCATCTTGATAAGCAAGGTTTAGAGTGAAAACCCAGTCAGAGTCCAACATATAGATGGGGAGCAATACAGTACTGATTTTGGTAAGATAATTATGAGAATGCTGATATTTGTTGAACATTTATCATGAACTAGGATTGGGTTTCCCTGAATAGCTGTGACAGTGATGCAGGCAGTGTTTTGTTCTGTTGTACAAAAAAAAAAAGCAAATTGATGACACCTAAAAACAGCAACAGCATTGTGCTCAGTGCTAGTAAACATAACTCTTATATGTTCATACTTTAGTGCTACAGAACATACTCTTGTATGTTAACTCTTTAAAAAGTCCAGAGGAAATTCTATGATCTTTTGATTCCATTTCTTCATGAACTTTTGACTACCACTTATAATAATTCCATGAGGTAGGTGTCCCCATCCTCTTTGTAGATGAAGAAACACACATAACATGATATACAGAAATTTCACATATAACATACCTGCATCAACTGTGAACACACATGCCTAATGCAAATAGAATGCTAACACATAAGGAGGTTATGCAAAAGCCATCTACATCTTTCTTAGCTGTGTGAAAATAGCTGTCTAGTATGAAGGATACTTAGACTACTTAGTTGTGAAGCTGACATTAACCACAGGCAATTTTACTCTGCCCACACATATAACCACTACACACATGGTGTTACATATCCTATGTAGAGAAGTATAAGCAGGTGATAACTTCTTAATCTCCGCTGAGCAGAAAACAGATGAAAATTAATAGTATTCACAAGAATACTTAGATATCTCCTCAAACAGCTTAAAGCTCAAATATTTGTCATTCCAAAAGCTCTTTCTACATTTCCTCTATCCAAATTCATAACAATTTCCTCTGCATTTCCATATCCCATTTGTTTATATCTCTATGACTTGACATATTTTTCCTAGAATTGTAATGCATACATTTTCGATAATTTTTAATTGAATTCTTTTGCAGTTGTTGAAATTTTGTGGTATTCTCATAGCGTTCTTAGGATTCCACAGGCCCAATCTGTTACCTCAGAGATATAGTTCATGAAGCTGTTTTGGAGCTTAAATAAGGTTCTTTGTAGCAGAGCATTGACACACTCTCCTGCTAACTCTCCAGTCAACTTAGTTGACTCCAACAACCTCTCAATGAAAAGACAGGGGGATTTCCACCTGTAGGGCAGTTCTGCCCTGCCATATAGAGTCCCTGAGCATCAGAATAGGGACACAGCAAGGAACTCAGCAACAACGTCAGTTTAAAAGTCTCAATGAATGCAGGAAGATGGTGACCGAATAACACACACTGGTGGCTCCAGGGAAGCCAACACAGGAGAGCCAGAGGGAGGGGTGCTCCATTCCACCAGTCCACAGGAGGAGCATCATAAAGATAATTACACTCCGATGCACTTGGTTTTAAATTGCTGAAGGCCTTTGGTGTACCACTGCAGTGGCCACCTGAAACTTTGCTTAGCCCCAAACCAATCAGTGCTGGGCTGGCCCCAGGCAACCTTGGTCAGCCCTGGGGCTTTATTCAACACTTCTATAGATGTTGTCATCTCTGTCCTATGTTTAACCCTCTCTACCCCCATAGTCAGTCAGATGGGGCTCTTTTCTTTCTTTCTTTTTTCTCTTCTCTCTTTCCAGCCTCAGTTAAAGTTGTCTTGCTGTGTTTGTTAATCTCCTGCCACAGTCAGAGTCCTAGACCACCTCGCCACCCAGAGGAACTCCACCCATCCTCCATGATTCTCCACACTGCTGCGGAAATCTCTAACCACCCTCTGGAGTCTGCCATGGTGCTCCATGCTGCTGAGGGTCACACTGCCATGAATTTCTGTTGTAATGCCACCCTGGGGGACTGCTTCCCCTGAGAGGGTCATCTGACTTCCCCTCCAAATAACAGAATCCCAATTGGCTAGGGAGAGGGGGAGACCCTAAAGAGATAAACCAGTAGCCTGATTTCCCAGCACGGTTAGCTGCAGACAGTTCACTGAAGCATTCCTAAGAGCCTCCCAAAGATAGAGCCCAGACTCTTTGACCACCTGGAAAATGGTGATGGGCTCCACTGAAAAGACATTCAGATAGCAACCAGCTCCAAGGACCTCAATGAAAAAAAAAGGAGAAACAGAAAGCTATGTCAGAGAAAGCCTTGACGCTTAACAATGTGTATAGAAGAAGCAGATGTCGATCTACTACAGAAAGAAATCTTCAGAGTGTGGAATGTGAGACAGCCTAGCAAAAGAAATCCCATTTTTGTCTGCTGCTAAGTAACATGCCATCTCAGAAAGTTGACTGCTAGTTAACCTGCCTGTTCTGCCTCCCCTTATGGAAAACTCTCTGCTGGTGATCAATTTTAGAATGTGCTCCCAGGTTCTGGACACTACAATTAGCTTTAATTAATCTTCAATTTATCATTTGCTCTACTCAATATTGTTCCCTTGAATGTTCTAATATGAATAGTAAAGTTAATTTTGTTATAGTAACCACTCTGTTATAATCAATTTTTCTTTTGATATTATTTCTTGTGATAAGAAATGTACCTTGTAATATATGTTTGCTCTTCTTGACATTATCACAATATTATAATTAATGCTCTACCCTGTAATAATACCTGGCCCTGAAGAATAATAACAATAATTTTGTTTTTCTGTTTTTTGCTCAGAGGAAGCAGGCCCGCAGGGCAGCATTACAACAGAAAGCTTTCTGATTCTGTAATCAAAGACATGAAGAAAACCTGAGTACGATACCTGATGCTATGAAGATAACATCCTAATAATTTGATTATCAGAAGAAGACACAACCAAGAAATCAGCTACAAAAATAGTGAAGGGATTTCTGGAAGAGAATTTCTCCAGTTAATGAATGAGAATCAGGCAATGATTCAGGAAGCAGAGAGGACACCAGGTAGACTGTATTCCTGGAAAAAGTCGTCAAGACACTATCCCATTTTGAGGAAAATGAGACAATCATAAGAGCAGCAAGGGGGTGCAGGGGGAGGCAGTGATCTCTAAAGATAAGAATATTCCCACACCTATCAGCAGGAACTCTATGAAAAAGAGAAGAATGTGGAGTAACATCTTTAAACAGTGAAAAGACAACCATGCCTACTCAAGAATCCTCTACCTTGTCAAACTATCTACCAAGATAGACAGAGGAGTAAGAGTGTTTCTGGATAAAGGGAATCTCAAAGAATTTGTTAAAAGTAACCCAGCTCTACAAAAAATTCTTACCCACTGTGCTCAGAACAACATGCATTGAGCAAAAATAGAGCAGTTCTATACAGAGGTCAACACACTGAAAACAACCAAGGTAACATTAACTCAACAGTAAAAAGAAGGAAATAATGAAGCTCCCCGAACACCCAACACACAATGCTCTGACAAGAAGAGAGATAAGTCAATATCCAATGCTAAATACAAGGGACATCATGGAATACATATGGATGTAATAACTCTGAATATCAGTGGACTGAGTTCAACCTTTAAAAGACAGAGAAGAACATACTGACTTAAAAAACATTACCCATTACTCAGTTGTCTACAAGAGTCACATCTCAAGCTTACAGCCAAAAGTAGGCTGAGAATTAAAGTTAAAAAAAAGTCCCTAAATAAATTCAAAGAAAGCCAGATTGCCACCCTAGTCTCTGACGAAATTAATCTCACGTTGCAAGTCATAACAATAAATAAGTGTGGTATTATACTATGATCAAGAGTGCAGTATACCAAGAACCAGTAAGCATAATACAAACACGCCAAGCAAGAGAACCAAGAAATTCATTGATTAAACACTCCAAAAGATGAAAAAGGTAATCACAGACTCAAAAATCATAGTAGATGACTGCAATACACTGCTATCCAAAAAAGATAGATCATAAGAAAAGAAGCTTAATAGGGAAGCCAAAGAACTACACTCTGCAATTAGGCCACCTGACATCAAAGACACTTTAGAAGTTTTCACCAAAAGGCAAAAAACAACAACAACAACAAAGAAGTACATTCTTTTCAAGCACACGTGGCACATTCTAGACCACATGATAGGATACAAGTTATAAATATCACTTAGGCTTTCCTCTTGTACCTTTCCAGCAGTGCTGGATATCAACAAAAGGATGGTTAAGAAGGAGAAATAATTGGAGAGTGACTAACTCTTTACTGCAAAATGAGTGGGCAGACTGGAGATGATACTAGGAAGTTTCACCCTTTTTGGGGTGCTGGGGGTGGGCATCACTGCTCTCTGGTGGTCGTGGGAGCTACCCAGCCTTGCTTCTGGAAAGCTATTGCTGAATCTGAACCACCAAACCCATGGGCCGCAGTCCCACATTCAACCCCTATGCCACTGTGTCCGGAGCCATCCAGCCCGGACATGCTTGACCTTGCTACAGTCACTAGTCTGAACTCTGTTACAGTTTGTTGCCTGAGCTTAGTAGTCTATTGTCTTTATAACTGTAAACAGCCCTGCCCTTGGAAGCTTAACTTGCAGACTTGCTGACCTTCACTTGTCAGTAACTATATGGTAATCACCAAGACTGGTAGTCTATTATCTTTATAACTGTAAACAGCCCTGCCCTTTGAAGCCTGACTTGCAGACGTACTGACCTTCACTTGTTAATATGCTAATTACCTAGACTTATAGATAAGGTATTTCTGCTTGTCTTGACTTGCAGCTTTGTGATTGGTTGCTATAAGTTGCCCGCTTCACTCCTGTATACTCTGAGTAGCATATGGACGTCTTTGAGGACTACAGCCCCTTTTGCGCGCCTTATTTGGCACTTGTCTAGGATTGGCCCCCTGTTGACTTTACCTCATTAGCATGAGCTGTAACCTTTACTCCTGACCATTGCCTAAATATACCCTGAGTTTTGCCCCAATAAATGAGACTTGATCAGAATCCTGTCTTGTCTCCATTTGTCTCCTGTCCCCCCAATTCCCGCTCCTCCTTCCAGGACTTGCGAATTACGGATCCGCAGGCTGGGACACGTGGCGCCCAAACTGTGGGGCCTGGACACGGAGGACCCAGTGAGGAAAAATGCTCAAGGAAGCTAGCTAGCAACTTTGGAAATCCGATAACAGAGCCACTGCGGGAGCCTGCTGCAGTTTCGGCTTTAAGGTAAGTGGGTAGAGCACTCAATAATGGGGCAGGAATCAAGTTCATATGAGGAAAATGTGGTACCGGAATTAAGTTTACATGAGGAATATATAGTACAGTTAACTGAAGTTTTAAAGATGCGAGGAGTAAAGGTTAAGAAAGAGAATCTGAAGTTTTAAAGACGCGAGGAGTAAAGGTTAAGAAAAAGAATTTGTTCAAGTTTTTTGACTTTATTAAAAATTTATGTCCTTGGTTGCCTTTAGAAGGGACGATTGATATTAGGACCTGGAAAAGAGTAGGGAACACCTTGAATGATCATTACGAGATTTTTGGAGCCAAGTGGGTTCCTGTTACTGCTTTCACTTATTGGGGTTTGATAAGAGATTTAATTGATATTCAAGAGGATAACCCAAAAATTAGAACTGTAATTTCCCGAGTGGAGGAAATTTTAAAATCCAGTAGTAAGCCGCCCTCTCATTGTGAAACTTCTTGTTCTGATGCAGACTTGAAGTTTGATCTTATCTCGTTACATGATGAGGAGCATAAGGTGTCTACTAGGGAAGAAAAATTACCTTTAAAATCA
>PVJH01044389.1:0-13035 GCA_004026705.1 Nesogale talazaci | reverse complement strand
TGTTGACCTCCTAGAGTGACCCCTAGTTGAGTTGGATGGGGTGCCAATACCCTGGCCCCAAAGTATATCCTTGTCACTCCATCTGTGACTCTACGCTCTGCTGCACACTCTTAGTGCTTTGCATTGGTGTGGTTGTGTCCAACAGGGTATAATCTTGACCCCGCTTCTTCTTCCTGGCCCCAATAGGCCTTGGGTCTGCGAGGGTAGCCATATTTCTTAATGGGGCTGGCCATGCAGTCCTCTTTGTGCAGTAGCTGTTCTGAGTGAGATTATTGCCCTGAAGGCTTGGTGAGCCAGCATGCACGTCATTCTCTCTTCCTCCCCTTTCGTTTGTACTCATGTGCTCTGGTCAAGCTTATCTCACTCCCCAAGCTTCAGCTTCAATGCTGGCCTCCAAGGCAACTTCCTCTGGTAGAGAGGTGGCTGCCTCTATAGTTGGGGTTGGGGTCTGCTGTCTTCTTTTTCAACTCCTATACAATGTTCAATGTACACTTAAATCCCACAGGTAAAGTTTGTGGAAATTCAAGGACTTTTTACTACAGATATGGAAAAGGAGGATGAAAAGTTTTATACACACACACACACACATATACACACATTAAGTGAGAATGCTGATCGGTGAAGACTAAGAGATGGATCTCAAAGTATTTAAGATAACAAGTGTTAATGCAGATATTAATAACACGATCTTTTGTCTTCTTCTCATGTAGCTGTAAATTTAAAGCATTCAGAGTTTACAGGACATAATTTTAGGATTCAATAAAAGTTGAGGTACCAATTGTTTCTGTCAAATAGAAAGTTCTAATGACTGGAGATGAAATTGTAAGGTTTTGGAGATGAAATTGTAAGGTTTGGGAAAACCTGAGAAGAGGTATTTGGGAGGGATGTATTTCAGTACTGTGGCTTCACAGAGAAATTTCCAGAAGTCCATGATTAACATATGGGACTCTATTGTGACTTCTTTTCCTTTATTTTATTTAATGATTTTATTGGGTGCTCATACATCGCTTTTCATCATACAGAGTTCAATACATAGTTACATATACTGTGCCAAGCACCCCCATTTGCCTGCTATCATCAACATTCTCCCAACATCTGCCTTTCCACTTGGACCCTTGATATGAGCCTCTCTTTCTTCCCCTTCCATCCTTCCCCTCCTCCCCCCCAGTCTCATTACTCTGCAATCATTATTGTTTTGTCATATATTACACTGCCCGACATCTCCCCCTGCCCACTCCTCCCTACATCTGTCCTCCAGATAGGAGACAGTCTGCAGATCCCCATAGCTGGCTTCCTCTTTCTACCCCACCTCCCTCCACCCATCCAGCAACTCTACTCCCACCACTGATCCCAAGGGGTTCATCCACCTCGAGTTCCCTGCTTTTCCAGCTCCCATCTCCGCCAGTGCACCTCCTGCAGTCCAGCTGGGACTGCAGGGCAGAGTTGGGACTGTGGTGGTTGGGGGAGGAAACCTTCAGGAAATAGAGGAAAGTTTATGCTTCATTTCTACCTCACTGCCCCTTAACTGACCCATCTCCTCACCATGACTCCCCTGAAAGGGGATGTCCAATTGCCCCTAAGTGGGCTTTGGGTCCCCACCCTGCTCTCCCCCTCATTCTTACTGATTTAATCCTTGTTCTCTGATATTTGATGTCTGCTCCCTTCGACCCCTCATGATCACATTTTTATATTTAACTTCATCTGTCCATTTTTTTTGTCCCCTCAGCTGTGTCTGAATTAAAAATTGAACTTCACTTCAGTCCTGATTCTAAAGATGTGCTCAGTGCCACCTGCTCAGCTTCGGGAAAGCCTGCTCCACAAATATCTCTGTTCCCCACACAAGTCCTGCTGAATGCATCTCAGGAGCACCGTGCTCTGAACCCAGATGGCACCGTGACTGTCACGAAAGTAAACGACATCTCTTTGGAGGTTGCACAGTCTCTAGGCGTCCAACACTTGATTGTGCACATGGATCATCCTTTAGGTCCTGAAGAAAAGATTGTTCCTCTTTTTGAATGTAAGTAGAAGTGGTCCATTAACCAGGAACAGTGTTGTTTCCCTTCAAATATTTTGCCAGAAATGTTCATATATGACATGCTTTTTAAAGCACTAACCAGAGGAATTCATCCACTTGGCTACATGATGCAAATGAGGAAGAAATTTCTGAAGCCAAACTTATTCCCTGGAGCATTGTTTTATTTAAATGGACAATTCTGCTCCATAAGCTTTGTGCTATATTCTATCATGAAGCTCATTTACAGCACCATTCCCGCCCCCACCTCGTTCCTCTCTCTTCCTCACTGTGTTCCCAGGGACTGTGTTCCCCAGGAGAAGTCATCTCTTGGTTTTACAGTGGTTCCTCTGAAAGGATGGTATCTTCCACCTTGAAAACAGTGCCCCAAAGGTGCTTGCAGAGGATCCCTCTGCCTTTGCTTTTTCTCAGTTTTTATTATGCTGGACCCAGCGGTTGCCTACTTGTACTAATTAAGCCTAGAGGTTCCTTAGCTCAGCTTCTTGAATCTATGCCATAATCAATGTCTTTCATTATTTTTAGAGAATTTGGGGGCAATATCCTTTGTTAGCCTGGATTGTCTAGAGAAACAAAACCAGGGGCATTTATATATGTACCCGAATGAGCTTTATAAAAAGAAGTAATTTCATATCAAGAAGGCATCCCAGTCTAGTTCAACTGAAGTCCATGAGTTCAGTGCTATAGCCAGAGCCCTCTATAGACCAGTGTCCCTGCAAGCTGATGATGCAGAAAGGGAAAGAGGGACACAGGACAATCACACTCCCGTGGGTGCAAAGTTATATGGATCCAAGGTTTGTGGAAACAGTCAAGGTGCTGACAGCTCTCCGCCCCATATGGGGATACTCCTTGATCCTGGCAGAAAGAGGACAGATAAGAGAGAGGACATTCCCAGTCTCACCCTTATAAGAAAGTCCCACTTCTAAGGAGGCATTAGCAGGTTGGATTATCTTAACTGTCACCTACTCTTTAAATAGTGGTAGCTGACACCCATCTGCTGTACAAAGTTCTGTGTTTTGGCGTGGAAATGAATGTTTGGACTGACACACTGAGTGACTAACTTCCCCAGAATTCTTGTCCTCAGAACCCTGGGCATCTGCAGCTTCTGCACTGCCCCCTGCAGGTGTATTAAATTGTGTCTATCTATGCGCCACAGCTTCTTTCAACTCTTATCCCACTTGACATTCTCTATCTTATTTTCAACTTCAGTACATTTGTTCAGAAATCTCTTACACCCCACCCTCACCCCAACCAAATTATTCTTCTTTGGTCTGTTGCTACACATTTATCCTTTTGTTTAGTATCATTTTAATGAAGTAGAATATAAAGTTTGGTATACTTTCAATTACCTCTAGTATACTTTTAATTGTCTCTAGTATAATTTTAATGACTATAAAGAAACATGTTTATTCTCCCTCTCTCTTAAAACTTAAGTCCATTAAAATGTAAGTTAGTGTTTTTTCCCTGATAAATTCCACTGAATCATGAACTATGCAAGAGATATGCTGAATTCCTGTGCCTTATACCTGTACCTGAACCCTGTTTGAAAGAGGAGTTTTTCTTGTATGACCTAAATGAGCCTACAAAGGAGCAGAATGGATCATAGGCCAAGTCACTTTAGGTTTATGGTCCGTGGGCCACATGCAGCCCACTGAGGACATTTATCTGGCTCACCAGGCATTTTTGCATCACTATGGGTCCTGCATGGCAGTCGATTCATCCCGGGCCTGCAGTGAATCTGTTCATATAGTTTTTTTCTTTAAACTATAGTCCAGATCTCCCACGGTCTGAGGGACAGTGAACTGGCCCCCTGTTTAAAAAGTTTGGGGACCCCTGGTTATAGACAGACACACAGGGTAAGGCAGATACCAGCCAAAGATGCAAAAATTCCTAGGAATTCCAACTGAAGGGGTTGACATTACCACAATCTTGATTTTGAGTCTTAGCCTGGATGACTGTGAGAAACTTAATTTCTGTTTTTCAAATCCACTCACTGTGGTCCCTGTGATGTCTTAGGAAGCCAAGACATTAGAGTAGCACCTGCTTACTTGAGAACAGTCAATCTGTGGTTTAGTTCTACTGACCCCTCAATCGACATTGAGATATAAATGTTAGTTAAGAAATAATTTGCCAGTTGAGAAAGTGATTTTCCTTTACAGAGTTTTGTGAGAAATACTAGGGACATAAATCTCAGGTTTTGTTTGGTTGTTTTGTTTTGTGGGCATCACTGCCCTCTGGTGGTCATGGAAACTACCCAGCCATGCTGCTGCTGGATTTGAACTGCCAAGCCAGTGGACCGCAGTCCCGCACTCAACCACTATGTCACTAAGCACCTGATCACTGGCTTCTACAATCATTGAATGTCCTTTGGGGGATCCACCAAAATCTTTTCCCCAGGAGCTGCACCATTGTATATTTCCACCAGCAATGGAGGGAAGTCCATTTTCTGCAACCTGGATTTCAGTTTGATATCTTCCTTCTTCTCCTTTTATGATCACAGACATTCTAATAGTTCTCAAAGGGCGATGTGATAACTCATTTTGGCCGGATTTCCAGCTATTTAATGGTTAATAAGGTTGAGCTTCTTTTTCTGTGTTCATTACCCATGTGGTTGTCTTTTCTCATAAAATGTCAGATCGAGTTCATTGCCTATTTTTGATAAGGTTGGCTTCTTGTTATTAAGATGTTAGTTTTGGGCTGAGCCCCGGTGGCGTAAGTGGTTGAGTGCGGAACTGCAGCCTGCGGGCTTGGCGGTTCAAATCCAGTGGCAGCTGGCTAGCGCCCATAACCACCAGAGGCAGTGATGCCCATAAAAACAAAACAAAACAAGATGTTAGTTTTATTTCATGTTATATCTGAGATCGATCATTGATAATGAAAATTATGGTATTTTGTTGAGTTTATGTTATTCTTAAATTTTAAAATTATATCCAGTGAGCATCACTAACATGAACCTGTATTAGGATTTAAAAGTATTCCCAAATAGCTTCTTTTATATGTACTAATGGTTGTTAGAGAAACCAATTCAGAGACACTCATATATGTATAAGAAAGAGTTTTATATATAAAAGCAATTGTATATTGAGAAAATGTCCCAGGCCAGTACAGATCAATTCCATAAGTCCAATACTAGCTCATTATCATGTCTGTGGTAGTCATGTGCTTATGTTAATTTTATGATTGAAATGTAGGGGTGGAGTCTGGCCTGTTAATCTGGAGATAGCCATTGCGTAGCCAATGAGGCCTCTGTGTGGGCATGGCTTTCCCCTGAGAGTCCTCGGAAATCTTATGATATTTCCCTCGTGAAGATGAGAAGCTATCTTCCCCAGTTGTTGGGAGTTAGTTTCAGAGATGATTAATCACAGGCAATACAGAATGGCGGCGTCTGGGAGGCTGGAGTAGCTTGTGGATAAACCACACAGCTTTGCCCTGATGGAGCCGGACCTCTGAGAGGCCACATGGTGGCCTCTTGCAGCGATGAGTTGCTTCTGCCACCACAGGATGCTGTTGATGGACCCTGAGCCCTGGAAGCGGGGAGACATGGGGAGAGCCCTGTCGGTGCCAGGCCTTTGTAGCCACTGACCTGTGACTTTGTGAGTCAGAAGGAGACTTTATGGACTGATTACGGGCATATGGGTTAATATCAGACTTGTGACTTTGAGCTGGACTGGGGTGGGATGTTTTCTCAATGTCCTGTTCCTCTTGAATATAAACCCATTCCTTATATCCATTTTGTTCCTCTAGTCTACCCAGACGAACACAATGTCTGATACCAATCTCCTGCAATGATGTCAAATACAGGAGATCACAGGCCAGTCGGTGGAAAGTCATACAGATTCAGTGGCAGTGGAAGCATCTCAAAGCTGGCATGGGTCTCCACATGACTTCTCCAGCTCCAGGGCACTAGCATAGCTCCATGTGTCTTGTTAGCAGGAATTTCTCACAGGCTTGAGTGTGTGGCCCCTTCCAGGGAGATATTTATCTCCTTAGTACCTCCAAATGAGGTCCTCCAGCTCTGACATGACAGGCAGGTTAAACCCAACCCCTTCATTCTTAATAGTCTCAAATTGACAAGACCACAGACCACCCCTTGTCAATTTTCCACTTCTACATAACTCGATAAGCCATATAATATTTTATTTTAAAAATCATTTTATTGGGGGCTCTTTCAACTTTTATCACAATCCATCCATCCATCCATCCATATATCCATACATCTATCCATCCATCCATTGTGTCAAGCATATTTGTATATTTGTTGCTTTCATTATTCTCAAAACATTTCCCTTATACTTGGGTCCTTGGTATCAGCTCCTCATTTTCCCCCTTCCTTCCCACACCCACTCCATCACAGACTCTTGATAATTTATAAGTTATTATTATTTTGTCATGTCTTATACTGTTCAACGTCTCCCTTCACCCACTTATTTGTTGTCTGTCCCTGAGGGAGGGGGTTATATGCAGGCCCTTGTGAATGGTCCACCCTTTCCATTCCACCTTCCCCTTTACCCTCCTGATATTCCTACTCTCATTATTATCCTAAAGGGTTCATCGGTCCTGGATTCCCTGTGTTTCCAGTTCCTATCTGTACCAGCGTACAAATTCTGGTCTAGCCGGATTTGTAAAGAAGGATTGGGATCAAGATAACAAGGGGGGGGAGGGGCAGGGGAGTGGAAGCATTTAACAACTAGAGGGAAATCGTATGTTTCATCTTTGCTATACTACACCATGACTAGCTCATCTCTTCCCCATAACCCTTCTGTAAGAGAATGTCCAGTTGTCTACAGATGGACTTTGGGTCCCCAATCTGCCCTCCCCCTCATTCACAATGGTATGAGTTTTCATTCTTGATGCCTGATACCTGGTGACTTTAACTTTTCATGGTCACACAGGCTCATATGCTTCTTCCAGGTGGGCTTTGTTGATTCTGAGCAAGATGGATGCTTGTTTATCTTCAAGTCTTTAAGACCCCAGGCACTTTATTAGCTGGGCACCGTCAGCTTTATTAACCCCATTTACTTATGTACCTGCTTTGTCTTCAGCAACTGTGTTAGGAAGGTGAGCATGATGGAATGCCAGTTTGAGAGAACAAAGTATTCTTGCATTGAGGAAATACTTTAGTGGAGGCCCAATGTCCATCTGCTATCTTAATTCTAAAACTATAAACATACACACATAGATCTATTTCCCCATCCTCGTAAAATAAATATATTTACATGCATATATTTAGATGTCTACAAATATTCTTTGCCTCCTTGTTCTTTCCTCTATTGCTTTTTACTTTCCTCTTGTCCCACTATCATACTCAGCTTTTATTTGGGTTTCAGTAATTCCTCTTGGTTACAATGCCCTTCATCAACCACTCCCAGGCCTGTTATACCATCCTTCACACTGATTTTGGATCACTATTTCCCTTGTCCCTGGGCTGATCCACACCATCTCCTTTCCCCCACCTCCCACTCTCCCATGTCCCCCAGAACCATTGGTTCCATTTTTTTCTCCTTCACCCTGTTTATCCAGCCTATCTTATCTAGATAGACCTGCAGAGATAATAATGTGCACACAAAAAATCAGAAAAAAAAGCAGCAAAAGAAAACATGTCTATGACAACAATAAAAAAAATGACAAAAAAGAGAGATACAAAATAGTTGAAGGGATGTTCATTGACCTTTAGCAGTGTTTTTCTGTCGATTCCGATGGGGTGCCTTGCCCTGTCCCCAAGTATATTTTTAGTACTCCATCAGAACTTCATTGCTCTGCTCTCCTTTCTGTTCTGTTGCACATCCTTAGTGTTTTGCTTCGGTGTGGTGGAGTCAGATTGGGTACAATGCCAACACTGTATCTCCAGTGTTGTTTCCTGTAGGGCTATGGGTCAGAAAGGGGAGAGCTGCTGCGTCTCATAGTGAGACGGCCATATAGTTCTCTCTGTGTATTGGCTGTGAGTGGAGATAGCTTCCTTAAGTCTTGGTGGGCTAGGATGTGCTCCATACTCACTCCCCCCCCCCCATCTGCTCCTGTGTATTCTGATCAGACATGTCCCTCTCCCTGAGCTGTAGTCTCAGTGCTATAACCTGAAGTAAATTATTCTAGGGGAAAGTGGGGCTGTTGACGTAGTTGGGATTGGGTCTGGACCCTGCTTTATGCCAGTATGCTTCATTCACATCTTTGGACACTTATATATAATTGATGATGTCATACATAATTGTCTAACAAACATTAAATACATATTATACCTAACAGGATAAAATTAAAAGGCATACTATTGAACATGTGCCACCCTCACTGAAACATGACATTCTATAAGTGAATAAAAAATACCCTATACTTATGTGAATACCTATACCACAATCCAATGAGCATATCCCTCTGAATATATTCCCATACCTATGAAAGTTTGTAAGCCAGCCACTTCAAGCCTTTATCTGCCCTATTTTTGGTTTCTGATTTCTCTACTGCCCACCTGTACCAACCCAGTGCTCTGAGGAGACAAACATGTTCTTTGTGGTGATGAGTCTTCACTCCAGTTGGGACATTGTGAGCCTGCATCCATAAGCAAAGTCAAATCAGAACAGGCCATCCATAAAGTCAGCAGCAATATGCACAAGTTCTCAGACTCAATGACCTTCTCTTTATCTGGTCAGGTTCTGGTCAGCTCATGTAGACTGCCTCACTTAACCTTACTAGGGTGCCATGGTCACCTCATCTTGAGGCCATGGGCCCATCACAAATTCTCAACAACCCTAGCCCCCTGGGTTGTGCCACAGGCTTAGGCTCAGGTTCCACCCAGCTCTAAAAACTTTCGGCCAGTCAACCTGCTCTTTTCTCCTCTAGTTCCTGTAAATCAAGTCCATGGGTGTCAGTGACCAGACTCAATCCATCTCTTTTTCTCCCACTTTTCCTTAACAAGTAGATCCAGGTGGTCACCAGAAAGCATTTCAGTCTGCCCACAAGTTTCCTTTAAAGTTCACTTTTAAAGAGAAATTTCCTTCATGGTTCCAGATTTTGTCAACAGCTTTCTAGGCAAGTCTCTTCATTTTAGAATATCCTGAGTACTGAA
Source organism: Nesogale talazaci (assembly GCA_004026705.1). NCBI lineage: Eukaryota > Metazoa > Chordata > Mammalia > Afrosoricida > Tenrecidae > Nesogale > Nesogale talazaci. The sequence continues at coordinate 3,949 of PVJH01044389.1, read as the reverse complement.
TGGGGCTTAGCTTTTTCAGAGTCTTCCTAGCAGGCATGTCCCAAACCCATTTTAAGATCCAAATTTTAATGGCTAAAGGCAAGACTTTCAAACTCTCTTTATTTTCATACTTCTCAATAATCCTTTCTATCAATCTTTATATCAACAATACGAACCAGAAGAAATGAGTAAAAACAAAGTAAAACCAGATCCTAAACTCAATTCTTAAAACAATCCAGTTCAATCCTTAGCTATCCTTATCTAAACTACTCTATGGGTACAAAATATAGGATTAGACCTCTGACAGCATCAAGAGAGAGCCATACTGACCTTCTGTCAGTCTACTTTTCACTAAGCAGTCTAATCTCTGAGAAATTTAAGGAGAGATTTCTATTCCTGAGCTCAATATTTATATTAACAACATTCATTTTCACCATTTCAAACAGGAATAACCAAAGACTACAACCAAACAGAATAATCAAAACTTTAACTTCCCATATTCTTCCCAGAAAACAACATGTTACCCTGCATGGTCATGTCTAACCTCTGGCTAGCCGGAAAATAATTGCTCTGAGGCTGAGGTCAAACAAGTATCCACACTGCATCTTTAATATTTGTTTCTCTAGTACCCCACTACCAAGGTCCCATAATGTTTTGTCTGGGTTAACTGGAAAAACAAATTGAGAAACTCATATGTGCATAAGAAAGAGTTTTATATAAAAGAGTAATTGTAGATTGAGAAAACTGCCCAATCCAGTCCACATGAAGTCCATGAGTCTGATAGTGGTCCATATGTCTGACACCAATCAATGAATTCCTCTTCAGACTTAGGCAGCACATGCAATAATGTTGAATGTAGGAAAACTGCAGGTCAGTGGGTGGAAACTTTTGTGGATCCAGTGTCAGTGGAAACATCGCAATGCTGGCAGGGGTCTCCACATAACTCCTCCAGTTCTAGAGCTCTGGCTAAACTCAATGTGTCTTGTCAGCAGAAATGTCTCCCAAGGATTGAGGCTGTGTCCCACCTCCAGTGAGCTCTCTACCTCCTTAGCGTCTCAAATGAGGTCATCAAGCTGCAACGTGATTGAGAGGGTAACTCCACCTCTTCACTCTCAATTGTCTCAAATTGATCATGGATTATGTAACTACCACAATGGTCAAAATTTGGCATGCTTCCCCTTTTAGCAGTGAAGGCTTTTTAGACAGGCAGAATTGAATTTGCTTCTCCATTGTATCCCTTCATCTGTGGATATCTTTGGGTGATATGCTGAGAATCTCTGAGCATTGTCCCTATATCTGTTGATTGCACTATCTGATAGAAACAGTTTTCATAAGATGCTTTGTGTATTGCCTCATTCGTTATTGTTGAATTTCAATGATGATGATTATTATTATTTTAGGCATCATTGCCCTCTGGTGGTGGGAGTAGGAGGCCCAGCCTTAGCTCCTCGGAGCTGGAATTGAACCTCCATCCCAGTGGGCCGCAGTCCAGCGTCCAACCACTACGCCACCGGGGCTCAGCCCTCAATGATTATTTTAACAAATCTATTTTCTGAGATTATATCACACTCCCATTTTAGTACTTGGATCATATTTGATCAAGGTCTGTTGATCATAAGCTATGATGGAATATTTAAGTGGATACATCCTTCTTTTTCTCCATACTGGTATGAAATTAGTATTTTATTAATTTTGGTTATTTTGACACTATACAGCAGCATGAACATATATTTTTCTTTCTGGGGGAGAGGGAACATCACCACCCTCTGCTGGGAGTGGGAGGTCCAGCCTCGCTGCTGCTGGGTTTGAACCGCCAAGCCAATGGGCCACAGTCCCGCACTCAACCACTATGCCACCGGGGCTCAGCCCAAAATATATTTTTCATATAAATGAAATGTAACAGATAATCTTTGGGCATTAATTTGAAGGTCAAAATCAAAAGAACACTTCAAGTTCACGCTTCCTCGCTGCCATGCAGCTTGCAGTTTCTTTTCAGAACAGGGTAGAGGTGTAACTTCAGATTTTAGAGATTGTAAATTTTGACAGAAGTAAAAAGATTTCATTTTTCTGCCAGGGATAAGCTAGTGGTTTTATACAACTGAATTGTAATGAGGAACACGTAACTCACAATGCCACCTGGCATTCTCATTTCAGATAAAATTGTCAAATGTCAGTACAGTGTGTAGATAAGATGGATAGTCACCATGACTATGTCTGCTTATGTTTTTTTCAGATATTTTTTGCTATCCGAATGATTGGAAATATATAGCACAGGGACTGCTATATACTGTAACTGTGGTATGTACTGCTCTCGCTGTCAGCATCATTGTCTATGTTCTTCAATGGATAAAAAGGAGGTCATAATATGTTCAGCCAATGACTGCAAAGGTAGGAGACTCAGGTTCTTTAGTTTGTACTGGGCCCGTTTACATCATAAACATTTTAATTAACAGTGGGATACATGGGAAAGCAAACATAGTAACTTTCAGAAACTTATTGGGAAAATGACCAAAAACATAATGCAATTTTTACATATGCACTTTCTCAAGTCCCTTTATATACATATTTTTGTGCAGCACAAGTATAGCAAGACAAGGAAAAATACTCATAATAATTTCAGTCCTTACTTCTTCTCATCAATTGCAGATATTTAGAATTACGTTCCTCTACCACTCCTTAAAAATTCCCTTTGCCCTCAGCATGAGCTCAGCTGATTGCATTTCTCGGGCTGCAGGGATGAAAGGGTCTTTCATTCAGAAATGGTCTGGGCCATTATTGGTCACATTGGATTGTAGAGATAAAGTTGTCCATGGACTTTAATCACACAGTATGGTAATACTAAAAGATATCCTAAGTGATTTATAATATTACAGATTTATGGATTTTTGTCATCAGTAGTTCATATTGATCTGCTTTCTGCTTTCCTTGCCTCTTGATTCAAAGATACATAAAAAATGAAGTAGCCAGACATCATTTCTGATAACAATGAAAGGAATGACTGTTGCTTCTTGTGGTGGGATCTGTTGTAGAAAAGAAAGGTAATCAGGTTCTTGAAGACTAAATTAAGAAAGTACTAGGGAGTTTTTATAACTTTGACGTTGTTTATACTTTAGGCTGTGCTCCCCAAGAGTCTCCATACAAAACCATAAGCTGCTCCTCAGGGAAAAAAGGGGGAATTTCAAATTCCATAAAACGTTATCTGGAACACTGACACAGGGAAGTTCTGTTTGGCAGCATCTCTCTGACTCTGTATTGACTTGATGGCAATGAGAGGGAATGGACAGTGCAGGTGTATTTCTAACATTGACATTTCAGGGCAACCTGCTTTGAGTGGTCTGTTCAACCCAGCAGTGAATAAAGGCATTAGTCAGATCAAAGGTAGCACTGAGAGATGAGCTAATTTTCTCCATAAGTGAAGTTCCATTGGATTTTCTCAATTGAACTTGAAATTCTACTTACTTAGCCTTATGAATATCCACTTCTAGTTCCTAGACTCAGCTATTGCTTTTGTTTCACCCCACAGATGAAAGAGGCGCTGAAGGGGATGCTAAGTTCTTGATGCTTTAAGGCTATGTGGAACACAGTACTGTGTGTGTTTTCCTAATTTCCCACATTCTGATGAGTTCCTCTGGTCTTTGCTGTGATGATTGCCTTTGTTCTGCATGCCAAGGATCCAGTCTGGGGGTTCTTCCAGTTGTGCCTTCCGCAATTATGTAATATGGAAATAGCGACACTATTCTTGGTTATTCTAACACTTCATTGAGTTCAGTTTCAGACCTAAGAAGTGACTCGGGGCTATTGTCTTGGGGGTCCCACCAAACTCTATCAGACTTAGAAACCAGAGTTAGGTTCTGCATGGTGCTCCCACCCTCTCCAGGACCTTTGATTGCTTTGTTACAGAGAAGTAGTCGACAGGCACCACGTAATTCTTCTAACCTTAAAGAGTTGGAGGCCAAAGTTCCTATAGTCT
>PVJH01044388.1:0-13067 GCA_004026705.1 Nesogale talazaci | reverse complement strand
TCCTTAGGCCGTTCTCACCTCCTTCATCTTCTCTGCCAGACTTCAGGCATCTTGGGGGGTGGGGCGCCACCCTCCATCCATTGCGAACAGATCTTCTGAGAGGACAATGCTCAGAACCAGGCACCAATGGAGTGCAGATGCCATCTGTAGGCCAGGTGCTTTCCTCAGAGGCACCTGGGAGAGGGATGCCAGGAGCCCCATCTGACAGGTGTGGGGGTGGGGAGGTGGGGGTGGGTTGGGGAGAGGGTTTGAGGTTCACAGAGAGTAGCAGTTGGCTCACAGTCACACAGCCAGGAAGTGAGAGAACGGACAGATCACGAGTCCAACCTAAGAGGCCGTTGGGGAGTGCCGGTCGGCTTGACTGTGGTTTGGACAGCGATGAAAACCTGGCTGTTAGCCAGACCCGCTGCTCGCTCTCTGCTTCCACAGCCCATGCGAACCTCCCCGTGGCCCTCCAAGACAGCTCTGTCCACTGAAAGATAAGGAAACTGAGGCACAGAGAAGATTGATATTCTAGCCAAGGGGCCTCAGCCACTGAAGGACAGACAGGGTTTGAAGTCAAACTTTCGGAACCAGAGCCCACGCCTTGAACTGTTACTCTGTCTCAAGCCTGTCACATAAAAATACGGGCACCTAGTTAACTGTGAATTTTAGGTCGACCACAAATTTTTAATACAGGTACATATCATGAAATACTTGGGATTTTTTTGGTTTGTTTTTTTAAGTGCCTGCCTGTCGACTTTGACTCCATGTGAGACAGGGTAAAACAGTGCTTCATAGGTTTTCAACGGCTACTTTTGTATCAGAAGAGGCCAGCCTCTGATACACACATGTATCACGGGTTCAACAGGGGCAGTTGTACAGCAATAATTATTATTTATTATAATAAAGATATAGAGAGCATGAGAGAGAGAAATAATAGGAGTCAGACACATTTCACATCAAGGTAACATGCTCACCTCCGTCCCACTTGGTAGTCCACATGGAGAGAGAGTGGGGGAAGGGATTACATGATGAGGGAGAGGGGCTTGGGAGCACCCAGTGCTCAGGGGCTGGAGAGAGAGACAGACAGGAGAGAGACCCTCTATCCTATGTCCAATCCTTATATACCCTCTGGAGCCACGCCAGGGCCCCAATTACAGGCAAGGCTATACATAACAGGAAGAGGTTGTGCCATATGCACACGTTATAGGAAAGGGAAGTATCAGGGTCCCATGTGACAAGACCAGACCCCAGACTCATGGATGTGGCTAAACAGGTTACACTAGAGATCATTAACAACAGCGTGTGAATCTGCCCACAGGCTTCAAGGGAAGTGACTCCTCATTCTAACAGCAGGGGAGTCAGTGCTATTGTGAGACACACAAAGGCCTCAGACAACTGGGAGCTTCAGGGAGAATATCTAGCTTAACTTCCACACCAAGTTCTGGTAAATAGTTCACTTAATATTTTGGAGTATAATAATTGTGGAAAAGTCCTGTCTTCATCCCACACTTTCAGAAGTCTCTGTCAGGCCTTTCTTCTGAGCCGTTTCGGTGTGGACTTGAACACTGGACTTCCTGCCCATAGCTGAACCCTTTCACCATGTGATCCCTATGCAGGGATCCCAATTCGGGACACTCGTACCTGAACCCCGAGGGTGCCAGTGGTTACATGCCGGGCTTCTCACCATGAAGTGGGTGGTTTGAAACCACTGCCCACTCCATGGGAGAAAGATGAGGCTTGCTACTCCCACAAAGAGTTAGAGGCTTCAAGGCGCTGCTGCAGATCCTAGCATTGAACCCCATAGAGCACAAGAACCGCTTCTAAGAGGAGAAGCAGTATTCCTGAGGGACTATTTCCATAAGAAGCCCTAGCCTAGCAAAAAGGAGAGAAAGCTGTTATCCTCACTTCCCTGGGGGTGGAAAAAGCGATGTGGCCTCATTTGGGGCGGGGCGCAGGGGAGAAGAAGCTACATGTGCATGAAATCAGTAAAAAAAAGCACAAGCACAAGAAAGACAGGCTTGGAACCGGACAAGAACAGTTCTACTCTGACTTGTACGATTTCCAGTTGTCGGAATTGACTCAGTGGTCCTGAGGAATCTTGTTTCTTTGTTTTATTCTAAAAAGAATAATAATTGGGGGGTCTGGTTGTGATTCAAATGGAGGTGGGTACCCAGTGTTTCTATCTAAGAAGCCTGGCCGCCATGCTGTATTGCAGTGTGTGGGGAAGAAGAGCTGACTTTGAGATGAAGGCTTTTCTGGCAGGTGGCTCCTCCCTCTGGGGGCTGCTCTCCTCCAGATGGGCTCCGCAGTTTCCAGGCTCTCCGGCTCATGATCCAGCTCTGGGCAGACCCTCCTGCTACACCTTTCTCTGCAAAGGGTTGGCAGAGAATGGGGTACCAGCTCTCCCAGAGCACCCAGAAAAAGGAGAAGGCTGAGGTGCCCAGAAGAAACAGCTTACAAGGAAACGCTGCCTGGCTGCATGGCAGCCTGCTTTGCAGAGAGTGCAACGTTTTGGGGGGACATTTACGACAGGATGCAATGAGGGTACAGTCACAGCACCAAACACAATATTCCCCTTCGTGGCAGAAAACCCGGGCTGGGGCAGGAAATGAACCATCAGAGACGCTTCCCATAGAAAGAACAGGCTCAGTCTCTGGCTCTCTGCAGGACCAGGGCTCCTGGGATGCTCATCAACTAGAGAGAGATGAGGATGGAAAGGTGGGGACACAGAGTGTGGCCCCATGGAAGGTGGAGAGGGTGACATTCAAAGGCCTGGTTTACTTCACAGCTGTGGGCGCTGCCCTGTGGACAGACTCTGATAGGGTCAGCGGGAGAAGTCTCACCTTCCATGTGGGAGACCCAGGTTCCATTCTCAGCCACTGCAGCTCAGGTGCGGCCAACGCTCTTTCTCCAAGGAGGCGAGTGCATTGCTGCGATGAGGAATGGGCTTCAGTAGAGCTTCCAGACTAAGAAGGAAGACCAGAAAGAAAGGTCTGGGCATTGATGTTCCAAAATCGGTAGTGAAACCCTTAGGAGCCACATGGTACTGTGGTTTCATGGCTGCAATCCACATAGTTGGCGGTTTGAAACCCCCAACAGCAGCCCTTAGGGAGAAGGACTATATTTTACTACTCCCGTAATCAGTACAGACTCAGAAACCACAGGTGAGTCAACAATGACTCAATGGCATATATATATATATATATATATATATATATATATATATATTGCTTGAATCCACAGTCAATGCTCATGGCAATGCTCATAGCAGCAGTAAAAAGATCAAACAAACATTATCACATTGGGTAAACCTGACACACAAGACTTCTTTAAAGTGTGGAAAAGCAGCAATATTACCTTGAGGATTAAGGTGGGCCTGACCCAAGCTGGCTTCTTTACATGTCCTCACAAGGAGGTGAAAGTCAGACATTGAAGAGGTAAGAGTGGGGAAGCACCCATGCATCTGAATTAGGGTGCTGGGAAAGCATTGCGAAAGAGCCGTGGACTGCTAAGGGAACAAACACATTTGTCTTCGAAGAGGTACTGCCAGAATGCTCCTTAGAAGGCAGAATGGTGAGACTTCGTCTAAGTACTTTGGACACTTCAGGAGAGACCAGTGCTGGAGGAAGACACCATGCTTGGTGCAGCGGAGGGGCAGTGGCAAAGAGGAGGGCCCTGCACAGGATGGACTGACCCAGGGGCTGCCATGATGTTCTCAACCATCAGAACACTTGTGAAGATGGAGCTGGACCGGGCAGTGTTCTCTTCTGCTGTACATAGGGCCACTCTGAGTGGGACCAATTGGATGGTACATAATGACAGCAACAACAAGCTATGTATATATGTATGTGCACCTCACTCTACCCATAACCCACTGGGCAAGACCCAGGCACACAGCCGCTTACAACAGCGACCCAGGCTGCACAAAGTACCTAGTTATCCAGTTGCCCTCAAGGTACTTTAACTCAGAGTGAGCTGCATGGGTGTGAGAGTACCATGGGGCCCCCAAGGGCTCCCACGGCGGGTTTGTCTAAGCCCTGATGGATCCATGGTTAAGCGATAATGAGTGGCTGTTCAAACGCACCAACCACCCTCTAAGAAAAAGACGTGGCAGTCTGCTTTTGTAAAGATTTACAGCTTGGAAGCCTCCTGGGTCCGTTCTACCCTGCCCTGTAAGAGCAAGTCTGAGTGCAGAACTCCTGGACAGCAGGGGGCTTTCACAGGCTCTCACATGTACCGCCCAGGGAGTCCCGAGGGAAGTCAAATCGTGAGACAAACCAAAATCCCAGTCCTTGCCGACTCACAGTGACCCTCGAGGACAGGGTCACTGCGCTGCCCCCTGGGAATCTCTGAGCCTGCACACCTTCACCAGGGTAGAAAGCCTCGTCTTTCTCTCTCGGAGCAGCTGGTGAGTTCAAACCGCCCACCTGGCTATTGGCAGCCCAACATGGACCCCAGTATGCTCCCAGGACTCCCTTGCCCATACAAGTACAGAGCGCGCTCCTTCCCTCTCTGGCTGAGCCTCCATCCCTTTGTCTGTAAAGTGGGGAGAAAGCAATTGCTCCAACTGACCTGTCTGCTGTGTAGTTCATAAGGAGTTTCTTCCAGGATGATCGTGGTTATTTGAAGTTAGCCGAGGGAGGGAGCAATCAATCTGTTATAAAGTTCTACTCCCATCACGAGTGACAGTCTCTGAAATCCACAGGGTCAGTTCTACCCTGTCCTGTAGGGTCTTGAGGAGTCGACCTCCTCTTGATGACAGGGGGCTTGATTTTGGGGGTAGGGTCGGGTTTGGGTTCACTTCCCAGGCCCTGCATGACTCTGTGAGGCTGGGGAGGGCTGTTTTAGGTGGAGCCTGCGATCCGATGGAGATGGAGCTTCTTCTGGGCTTCCACGTCCCAGGCAATCAAGGAAGTCCTCGATGATTTGCTAATTGGTCTGTGCGTTCTCAGAGGACTCTTGGCATGGAAGTTCTGAAAGACGGTCTTGAAAGTAGAAGCGCTTGTGAATTCATAGGCGGAAGGCAGAAAACAAGAACATTCCTTCCTCTCTTCCCACATCTTCCAGCCTGCTCATCTCCCAGTCTCCTCGGTCACCTCAGGACAGCCCAGTGCTGGCCCATTCAGCCAGGTGCGCCCACCTGCATCCTGCTCTGGTCATTCATCAGATTCACTTGGGGAGCTTTTGAAACATGCCAAAGGCCATGCCACCACTCAACTCAATTAAACCAGACTCCCTCTTGAGCACTGGAGCAGGCTTCCAAGCCTCCCAGCTGATCTGAATGGGCATCCAGAACTGAGGGGCACTGTCTGTCCTCTGATCTGGCACCTCCCCGCGGCCTTTAAGCAGAGGTCTTAAAAGCAGGGTGTGTGGACCAGGCGCTGGGGTGACACATCCACTCAGGCACACCAGGCCACCTGTCCAGTCTTCCGTCTTCACGCTACACAATAGGGCCGATGAGAGTGGAGCATGACAAGAGTACCAGGGAAAGGTGGGTGTGGCCTGACTATCATGAAAGTGTTCAGAATGCAGTACATGGTTACTTCATATTAAGAGGGTCAGACATGATATTTGGTTACCGAAGTGTTTGCTTGGCAGCCTGTGTTCTGCCCCATGGACCCCTCAGGTGCCATGGAAACAGCAGAAGGACTGTCTCTCTTCTTTCTCCTAACTGCTTCCCTCCATCAATCACCCTGGCCCTCTCTTAAAGGTACTCCATCTCCTCCCCAAGCTTCAAATCCTATTCAGCAGTGCCAAGCATGGATATCAAGACTCGAAAAGACAAGTTACTTCCTTCTAGCATGCACCTGCCCAGAAGGGTGATGGCGATGTTTTCCAGAGAGTGGCCCGTAAGCCATGCCTTGCAGGGTTTGTTTGGGCTGGCTGGAGGCTTGGGAGTGGGCAGTGATGCTAAGGAAGGGGACCAACTGAGGTGCAGTCAGGCAGGCTGAGATGAAAGGTTTGCTGGTGCTGGGATGGACCAAGAGGAAACGCATGCCTGAACTTGAACATGGCTTGGGCCAAAGCAGAGGAATGACCCCAAGGTAAACTGTCAGGAACCTAGGACATTCATTCTGCTCCCAGATATCATCACACGTCACCTTTTCTAGCACAATACTCACTCTGTCAGATGTCAAAGTGCATGCAGGTTCAGCTCCCACCCTCCAGGGTCCTCTCCTTGGGCGCCTAGTGAGGGAAGGGACTCCACGACTTCTCCTTGGGGCCCTTGGGGCCTGGCTCTCACTGCACAGTGCTGACAAGCCCATGAGCTGTGACATCTGGAAGGTGGAGTCAGACTCCTCCATGCCAGACCCTCTAGGGGAGCCTCCCAGGAAGCGATTCCCTGGGGATCCACTGGGAACTGAAGACTGGCAATGCAGGCCTGTCCTCTCCCACCATCTCCTGAATCCACATACTTCCTCTTTCGGTCATTGAGAATGTCCTTCCTGCTCTTAGCCCTCTGTGACACCCCTCTTGGCCACACAAAACCTCCAGGGTCTGCTCTGAAAGTTACAGAGCTAACACTTGTCAAGTCCTCTCTTGAGCACTAATGCGTCTCCCTGCAGAACAGTGTGTAACGGGGTCTTCCATGGCTATGACTTTTGGGAAGTAGATTGCCAAGTTTTTCATTCAAGGAGCCTCTGGGTAGACCCAGACCTCTAATTTTTTGATGAACATCATCAAAACAAAACAAACGAACTCTGCCATCAAATCAACTCCCACTGATGAAGACCCCATAGAAGAGAGTAAAGCTATCTCTGTGGGGTTCTAAGACTTTATATCTTTACAAGAGTGAATAGCCCCATCTTTCTTCTGAGGAGTGGCTGGTGGGATTGAGCCCCCCACCTTGTCGTTAATAGCTTGTGTTAGTCTGGGTTGACTAGAGAAATCAATTCACAGACACTCATATATGTATACAAAAGAGTTTTATATAAAGAAGTAAACGTCTATTATGAAAACATCCCAGCTCAGTCCAGATCAAGTCCATAAGTCTGATATCAGCCCATATGTCCAATACCAGTCAATAAATTCCTCTTCAGTCGCAGAACATATGCCATGACTCTGAATGCAGGAAGATCAAAGACCAGTAGCTCCAGTGGCAGTAGAAGCATCTCCTTGCTGGTGTGAGTCTCCACGTGGCTCCTCCAGCTCCAGGGCTCTGGCTGCCATCAATGTACCTCCATGTGGCTTGTCAACAGAATATCTCACAGGGAGAGAGAGTATCTGGCCTCCAGTGAGCTATTTCAAAACAGGAATAACCAAAGACAACAACCAAAGAAAATAATTAAAACGTTAACTTCCCCTTTTCTTCACGGTAAACGACACAGTAAGCTGCACGGCCATATATGATCTCAGGCTAGCCAAAGAAGAAAAACTAGCATGAGACAGGGGTCAAGCAAGCATCTACTCTCTATCTCCCTGGATTCGTTTCTCTAGTCTACCCAGGCTAACACACAGCTCAAATGCAGACCCCACTATGCCACCTGGGCCCTGCAAATTATCCATTTTGTACCACCCAGGACCTGGGTCATCCTGCCATGGTTTGTGCAATTGACCCCTATGCTGGCAAGACCACAGAAGAATTGATGCTTTTGATTTATGGTGCTGGAAAGCAATATTGAAAGTACCATGGACTGCCAGAAAAAGGAACAACTCTGCTTTGCATGAAGTACAGCCTAAAACTACTTCTCAGAAACGGGATGGTGAGACTTCAGCTCATGGACTTTGGACATGTTGTCAGGAAGTACCAGTCCCTGGAAAGGGACATCATGCTTGGTAAGGCAGAGGGTCAGCGGGAAAAGAGGACGGCTCTTCGTGAGATGTACTGACACAGTGGCTGCATGGATGGGTTCTGGCACAAGAACAAATGGGAAGATGGCACCGGTCCGGGAGGCGTTTTTTCCTGTTCTACACAGGGTCACAATGAGTCAGAACCAACTCGACAGAACCTAAGGATGACAACAACCAGGGATTGGGCTAGGGACCGAGGAGCAATGGAAACAGGAAACAGAGGGGGAAAGTGGGATACATGATGTCATGTTGCGTGGTGAACACTGCAATCTATGAGCTGAAGCAAAATGTGCATGAATTGTTGCATGGAAAACTGGTTGGCTCTGTCAACCTGCATCCAATTCACCATTAAGAAAAGTTGAAAACTAAAAATAGATGTGCACAGACCTTACAGGGATGAGAGAGGTGCCTCATTCAGGCCTGGAGTGGACGGTGGGCATGGGACACAGGATTGTCTCTGCTTATACACCAGCAGTCGTCAGGCATGATGAAGTAATGAAGATGGAGTAGTGCATTTAATTCTCCTCACCACCGTGCCAGCCACCTATGTTATCGACAGTATAGGAGACACTGCATAATTAAACCTCTTAATGAGCATTAATAAGATTGGCACCGTTTTACACTTAGATCAACACCTCTCAAGCCTTAGTAATATCTCTTAGAAGTTCATTTCCAGTCGATCAGGATGTCTGAGGCAGGTTCTGGATCAGAGAGGTCCAGGGTGCAGTTTGGGCCCATCCCTCCCCTCCCAGGGTCTAGCAGTCACTGGTCCTTTAGATCTTCCAAGTAAAGAGACTCCCCAATCTAGCCCTGTGCCTACACAGCCCCCGTGAAGAGGCTGAGTCTGTTGGCTCCCCCTCTGCTGGCACCTGGGTTGGCCTGTGACTTGGTTTGGCCTGTGGAAGACCGTGGAAGTATCTGAGTTTTTGAAGCAACCCCTTTGCTTTTGAACACTCTAAAGTAATCTTTTGCAACAGATTTACCCACTGCAATGCATCACTGGACTTCTTCACTGCTGTTTCCACAGACACTGATTTGGATTCAAGGGAAAGGCAATCTTTGACAATTTTGGTATTTCGTTTAGCATAATGTAACTTGTTTTCACGAAGGTGAAGTGCAATCCATACAGACGGCTACCGTCTTTGATCTCCATCAGTAAGTGCTCAAGTCTTCTTCCCTTTTCTACAAGCAAAGTTGTGCCGCCTGCTTACCCCACTTCCATGGAGTCGATTCTGAGTCATAGTGACCCTCTAGGACAGGGTGGAACTGCTGCATAGCTGCCAGGGCTACAGATCTCTAAAGAAGTAGCCCGCCTCCTATTTCTCTCTTACAGCCAGCCAACACTTGACTCACCATGAGCCCAGGGAGGGCTCCTTTCTCTGCCTATCTTGCTGCTGCTCTGAGATGCCAGTGACTCGTTCTGCACAACCGAATGAAGCCCTGCTCAGTCCTGCACAGTCCTCACCATGGTTGTCATGGGTGAACCCATTGCTGTAACCACTGTCTCCATCTATTCATGGGAGCCCTCCTCTCTTTCAAGGCCCCTCTCCTTTGCCAAACATCTTGCCCTTCAGGGACTGGTGTCTCCTGACATCATGTCCAACCGATGTGAGACAAAGCCTCACCATCTTGCCTCTAGGGAGCACTCTGACCATACCTCTAAGACTGATTTGTTGGTCCTTGTAGCAGCCCATGGTTTTTCAATATTCTTCTCCAGCACCACAACCCAAATGTGCCAGTTCTTCTTTGGTTTTCCACATTGTTCAACTTTCACATGCATATAGAAGATTGCTAGGAAGTCTTCCTCCAATCCTAATTTTCCCTTTTATTTTTTTTTCATAGAAACAGGGCTTCAAAGGGTTCTTTGAAAAATCACATTTTCCTACAAAAATGCAATTCCATTTTCCAATGATGTTTTAAAGCCCCAATCTTACAGCCCAGCTGCTCGGATGATTTGCTCAGAATTCAGATGGAATAAGTGCAGTGAGAAGACTGCTCTGACACATACCCTTCCTGATTTGAAACCCTGTGGTGCCCCTTGTTCTATTCCAGTGACTACTTCTTGGTCTATAGGTCCAGTATGAGCACAATGAAGTGTTCTGGAATCTCCATCCAACAGGTCTATGCGATTTCTTGGGATGCTCAAGGTTAGGCTCTTTGTAGCTGTGTGGGCAATGAAGGAAGCACAAAGACCTTGTAATGTAAGACCTAGAAGAAAGAGGAACTTGCTGGTCTGAAATACAGGGAACTGTGCAGACTCCTGAACCTATAGCTGGTACCCAATGTTCTGGCTACTCAGGGAGGGTGCACTGACTCAGGGTGTCCAGGAATGTGCCTCACTGCACAGTTAGGAAAGAGAGGACATGTCAGGAAAGAATAGTGATGATGGTAAATGCAGGAAAGTGAAGTCTGAGTCCACTTCCCGTCAATAATTTATTGCGATCACCCTCAGCTTGTTCGTCTAGCTTCTAATGCTCATTGCAAGGACTACCCAGGACCCACATGCAGACAGAACTCATGAGGAAGGGGGTTATTAAGGAAATTGACAGGTTATAAGGTCAGTGAAAAATGCTCAGGATTTCCCAGTGAAAATTGTTCCTCAGGACATGTTACAAAGTTCTTTCAGGACTCCTAATAAATGCCCAATGGGGCATACCACTCTGCTATGAGCCTCAACTTGAAGGCATTAAGCTCAAGCTCTGTGAGTCAACAAACCCACATCCCTGAATTAAGGGCTCAGAGAGACCCCACTCCAATCAGCCTCAACCTGAAGGCACTCAGCTCCATTTACACAGACCAATCCAACTTCCCCAGTTCAGTCCATGGAGACACCCCAATCTACAAGCCAGCCTCCTGCCCCCTAAACACTCAGCTCCTAGTTCTGCTGCTGCTCCTCTTGTGTTACAGCTGTCTCCTCCTGGCTTCTGTGCAGGAATCTTGGGGTCCAGAGGATGCTTTATACTCCTGGCTCTGGCTCCCAGTGAGATCTCCCATCACCTGCTTCTCAGAGGGCCCATTTGATACCTCACAGGATGGCAACCCAATGACCCCCCATTAACAATTACTCAAGGGTGCATCCTACAAAGAGTTAGTCTTGGAAACCCACAGAAGCAGTTCTGCTCCAGCCTACAGAGTTCTTATGAGCTGCAACTTTTCCACAGCAGAGAGTTTGTTCTGCATTTGAGTAAAGCAGTGGTCTATAAACCCGGAGTATATGAAAGAGTCACTGGGGATCCGGTGAGAACGTTGAGTCTAATGTGCTATAACTGGCATCAATGTGCAAACTCTCAGCAGGAGGTTGGGTGGAAGGCCTGACCCCAAAGCACAGCGTGTCGGTGAGCAGCTGAGCATTTAACCGCTGCACCACCAGGAACCCATTTACACAGATGTCACCTTCCTGTCTGCCGGACACTGTTCTGAGCACTTGGCATGGATCACCGCAGGCAACCCTCCCAACTGCCAGGTGCAGTGTGCATGTGATTCAGCCCGTCCTGCGGCTGAGAAATCGGAGCCTCGAAGGACTTAACTTGCTCAGGGTCACACATGGCAGAACCAAGTGTTCTGTATTTGTGTTAGGCTGCATTCTCTAGAGAAGCAAAATAAGTGTGGGTATGTCTGTGTGCATGCACACAGACACACACATAATTTCTTCCATATATATGGGAGAAATTTTTATGAACAATACGCTTTATTTTTGAAAAAATTTTAATAAAAGTATAATGTGTTATTGTTTATTCATTGGGATTTAATACATATATCATATCCTTCCATAGTTCAATCACCTACAGTAGAATTGTACAATTGCTACCACAATCTGTTTCCAAATATCCTTTTTCTACCTGGACCCCTTATCATCTCTTTCTTATCCTCCCACCCCCCATGACTCTACCCCCTCCTCCGGGAACCTTCATTGTACTTGCTGTTCCTCAAGCACATCCTGATATTCCTGTACCAAAAAATGGGGAGTCCTATAGCACACCTTCAAGAGGACCACCCTCAAAGACATAGTGCCCCTGCAGTACCCCCTAATACGTACCAACAAAAGCCAAGCAAAACATAACATGCCAAAAATACAGAACATTTTGGAAGCCAGATCAGATTCAACCTGTATCATAGGGGGATCCCCTGGCGGCTTACGCAGTGGTAGCAGTGGGTAAAGAGGTAAGTCCATTCGGCCTCATGTCTGTGGGTCAGTTGTTAAGTTGAAGGCCTTTCCTGATTCGTGTATTACCAGAGCTGATGAACAGAAAGCAGGAAGCTGGTAGAAACAGAAGCAGGTCAGCTGACAGGCTCTGATGGTTCCCAAAGTTGTCAGGCAATATGGTGGGCTGTTGGCTCTAGTCAAAAGAACCAGAGGTCGATAAACCCGTCTGGTTCCAGATAAGCAAAAACCAAAGAAGTTCTCCACAGCACCTACTTCTGTATGAGGTAAGCCACACCCAAGGAAGCATCATCAGGGCTATGACCTGTGTAAGAGAATTACACTCTGCCCTATTCTTTTCACAACAATAGATCCCACCATCGAGTCGATCACATCATGGTAGATCACATCTTGGGGGAGGCCTCAACTGTCAAAGTGTGAAACCAAACTACCACAGCATGGCAGTGTTCCTTAACCTGGGCTGCCAGCAGAATCATACGGAGGCTTTACAAGCTGACTACTCAGGCTGTGCCTCAGCGAGCATATGGCAAAAACCACCTCTGGAGTCAGATCCCAGAGCTTCCTGACAGATGATTACTGCCTGCAGCCAACTTTGAGAAGGCATGGACTCCCTGGATTCTTCATCTGTGCTCATTGAAAGGCACTTCTTAAATGCTACTTATTTAAGCATTGAAAAATAATTTCTAACATCCCCTATGTTAATGAACAGATCTTCAGTAAAGTTAGTGAAAGAGTGGTGGTGATGGAGGTGGTGGTAGCAGATGTTGAGCAGCTATCAATGTCCTACGGGATGAAACACTGCCCTGTCCTGCTCCATCCCCCACTATTATCTCAGCCATTGAGTCAAGTCATCTCAACCAGGGGTCTTCTCCTCTTTTCCGATTCTCCACTTTACCAAACATGATATCTTGATTGTGAAAACAAGGTAGCTACTGCCAACAGATGGATTTCCAGGAATTCTGCTGTGAAACTTTTCTGGTGAACCAGACCAGAATGTGATTCTGATGACCAAACACCAAAACAAAACCCATCGATATTGAGTTGATTGTGATCCCCAGTGACCCTTTGGATCACAGGAGAATCACCCATTGGGTTTTCTAGGCTGGGGTGGGAACCAGTGCGGACGGCA
>PVJH01044387.1:0-13036 GCA_004026705.1 Nesogale talazaci | reverse complement strand
CTCACACAGCAGGAGAACCCGCCCCACGAAGCAGGGCAGACACAGCAGAGAGAGGCCAAGACACCTTCTGGGGGCCACTAAGGACTGTCAGCAAACGTGCCTCAATGAAAGCCAGCCGACAGTTGAGGCCTAGACCCTTTACAAACCAGTTTAGTGCACAGCCCTGGGGGCCAGGCGCTCAGGGAGTAGGTGCGGAAGGGAATCGACCTTCACAGAATTTCTAACCGTTCTGCTTCTGGCTCTCTGGTGGGCTGAGACCAGAGGATGCTGAAGCCCCACCCACCCCTCTTCCCCAAGGCTCCCTCCCCGAGATCCTGGAAAAACACTGCTGGAGCTTGTGCGGCGGAGGGTAGGAAATCAGAGCCACACTTCACTTGGAGCTCTACAAAAAAGTCTCTCCACCTCTATTACCACATGCGCGTCTCAAAATAACCTGGGGAAGGCAGGTGTTGTTATTATTCTCATTGGGCAGATTCGGAATGTAAAGCTCGGGAGGGGTAAAGCAGTCTGCTCAAGGTCACAGTGAGGGGCGGGAGGGGCAAAGTGAAAGCACTTGAGGAAACAAAGACGCTGAATGTGGGTCACGGATGGACCAGACCTCCTACGGGGGAGGCTGAGCACTCTGCTGAAGACAAAAAAGGTTTGCTCAAAAGTAGGGGGAGGAGGGCACCGACAGGGTGCCTCTGGGCATCAAATGTACCTATTAAGAGTTCTTTTTTTTTTTTTTAAAGACGAACAGATAGAAAAACCTAAAGCAAACTATTATGATTCCCTCTTCTTTTCTGTGTGTTTAGAAGATTTCATAATACAAATAATTCGGTGGACAAAGTTCAGAGAAGGCACCACGATGCCATCCCAGTGCCACGGAAGAGAACGGCTATGAGTGGACCCCGGGAGCTCATGGTGGGTGGAGGCCGAGGTGGAAGAGCTCTGACTGCTCCGGGGATGGGGAGAGGCCATCGGTATCATTCATTATGTCTGGGGCTGAGAGGTGCAGGAGCAAGCAGGGTGCCGACACGGGCAATAAGAAGGGAGGCCCCAAAGAAGTTACAGTGCTGGACGGTGGAGCCAGGTGATTCCAGGCACCCCAGGCCAGTCCGCATGCCCAGGACTAACCCTAAGAGGGCCTTTGGAGCACTTCCCCCACTTAGCAGGAAAACTGCTTGTGCTTTTGAAAACAAAACATGAATGCATCCAGGTGTGCGGTGGCAGTGAGTACTGTGGGAGGGAGGCGTCGGGAGTTTAAGGAAGAAGCAAGACCAATGAGGCCGGGATTGATCTTTCCCAGCAGAGGCCTGGGCGTTATCTGAACACACGGGTGCCAATAAAACCGGGCCAGCCAGGGAATCTTGGGTTGGGAGCTCCCTTGCCTCATAAGCTCTCTGGGGGGAGTGAGGGGGGTGGGGGGGAAGAATTTGTCTGTTTGTATCTCTCTAGTTGGTTTTACTTATTTCTCTGATCTTTCCATATTAATATGGAGGGTGGGGAGGGGTGTGATGTGCATCTTGCTGAAGATGCATAGCTGGGCCAAGAATAGAACTCCAGCATCCTGTCTCTCAGCTCACTTCTGGACCATTCTACCTCAGGAAGGAACATTTGAAAATAGTAATTCTCTCCCACCTTGCAACCAAGCTGTGCACAAGCACACGATCAATGAATGAAGCAAGCGAAGTGACTCAGCATTGGGCTGGCTCTCTCCTGAGTCAGGCCCGTATCTCCTCTCGGGCGGTGGCAGCCCAGCCTCGGTAGAGGAAGCTTTAGAACCCGGGGCTTTGCCTGCTGGGAGCACGGAGAACTCCGGGGTTAGAAGGAGGCCCGAGTATCTGCAACCGGGGCCCGCTCGAGTACAGAGACGGTACCTCACTTGCACGGATGCTGCCTTTTCGGGAAGCATGGGCCGCTACAGGCACTGCCCTTAAAACGCAGTGCCACGTGAGGGAAAGAGAGGCAAGGACAGACAGGACAGTTGCTAAGGAGCTGCACCACTAGACTAAATTAACCATTTAGGATCGCATCCGCCTCTCTGCTCTTTGATGGAGAAACAGCGCCCAAAGGGAGGCCTTCTGTTATCCCTTTGGCGGATAGCATCTACACATGCAGCTTTGGGGGCGAGCTGTCAACTGCCCCGACCCGACCCTGTCAATAGCCATCAGTGTTGACCACCTGCTCCCAGCAGGGAAGAAGCTGGCCTCTGAGCAATGACCCCTGTGACAGATGGCACAGCTCGGATAGAAAAAGGGCCAGCCAAGAATATTCCTTCCCGCAGAGGGAGGGCGTCTGGGCGTTAAAGGGCTGGAAAGGAACAAGGCGATGAAATTCACTAAGTGTATCTAAAGCCTGCCCTCAGGATATCAATACACTTGAATGGCAAACGAATCGACGCCCTGGATGACTTGAGAACTCGGAGCCCTGGGCACGCAGGAAGCCGCCACGAGCAAAGTTTGGGGGCAGATTCTCCAAGGGGAAGTGTGGCAGTGGGATTTACTGAAGGTCTCCTGGAGCCACCAAAGAGGGCCACCTTCGAGCTAAGCCCCACCAGCTTACCGCCCCGGAGGCTAGCCTGACACAGAGGGACCTTGGGGTCAACTCCCAATTCCCAAAGGCACCGGCTAGCTCTAAAATAACACCAGCAGGGCGGAGAGCATGCACTGTGAAGTGTTCGTCCTGGAACGGGTTTTATTTTCAACACTCACTGCCATCAAGTCAATGTGGATTCCTGGCTGCCCCAGAAGACAGAGTAAAACGAGAGTAGTTCTAGAGCCCCCTCTCTGCCCAATGGAACAGCTGGTGGTTTCGAACCGCCAACCCCGAGATCACATCCCAACTCGCCACCAGCAGGGCTCCTGTAGAATGGACTTAGCAGGTTGAAAAGTCACCTGCTTCTGACTGATCATCCGTGCTTTCAGGGAGACAGAAAGAAAACGAGAGTGCACAAAGCTGGTACACAAACAGCTGTCACAAGGCTCTGAAGAATTTTTTTTTTCTTTTTGCCACTGGGAAATTATGAAGGCATGAGGGGGAGGTTAAGAAACTTGTGAACGCAAGAGAAAAGAGGTGTTGCTGGTTTGCCTCCCTCTTCCTCCGCAGCGCTGCACCAGTTTTGCAGGGGTGGGGGGTGGGGTGGGAGACAGGGGCAGCAACCGGTTAGAGAGCATGGAGGCTCACCCTGCTTGACCACAGCCTCACCTGGCTACCCAGACCAATTCCCTTCACCATCCCTCCTTCTCCCCCTCACACCAGTCATTCCAGCCACCTTGACTCAAGCGAATCATCCCTCTCCGATCTCAGAAACTGCTCTGCATAATCCCAGCTCACCCACATCCCTCAACAGGATTTGAAAACCTCAGGGCGGGGAGGGGGGATGCCAAAAAGCCTCTCTGAATTGGAGGACTTGACGACCCCTGAGTATTAAGGAGGCCTGGCGGCACCGTCCAGGGACTATGGGGCTGCCCACCCTAAGGTCAGTGACTCAAGTTCACCAGCCGATCCTCAGGAAAAAGATGAGGCTCGGCTGCTGCCGTGAAGATTTACAGCCCCGGGGGGCCCTGGGAGTCGGAACAGGCTGCACAGCAGTGGCTGACTGACTTGCTGGGCTGCCCACTGTAGGGCGTGAGTTTGAAGCCACGTGCTGCTCAGCAGGAAAAAGATGAGGCTTCCCATTTCCCCGGGGCCAGTTTGACTCCGGACCCAAGGCAGTGACCACTCATTCTCCCTTTGCTCAAAACAGAGAAGAAACGCGCGGGGCAGAGTTTGCCTTTGAGCTACTGGAGCCGGGAGGCCCCGCAAGTTCACCTCACCCAGTGGTTTAAGACTGGGGGGTTTTTTGTCACCCAGGGAACTCTGGTGACCTTTTTCAGCACCACAACTTTGGGGAAGGGGGGTGCTACTGGCACCTAGTGGTAAGAGCCAGGGATGCTGCTAAGTGTCCCAGATTGCACAACAACAACAACAGCAACAACAAGAACGGCGCTGATCTGGTCCAAAGGTCAACTGTGCCACGGTTAAGAGCCTGTGTGAGCTCCCCCACCCCCACCCCCACCCCCAGTTGCCTCTTGTACCTCCTTACGAGTTACGCACCCAGAGACAGCCTGCACCTATGAGGGCACCGATCGTAAGGGAGACTGGTGACCCGTCTCCTGCTGAGGCAGCCTTTTGGGTCAGTTAACAAACCTCTTCCTCAGAGTTCGGAATTTGCCTCTATGAGCTTTTACCCATCAGTCTTAACACTCGCCCTGAGTCCACGTGCCAGTTCTTCGAAATCAGGAGATGGCTACCACACCTGAAATTATCCACGTGCTTTTGGACATTCATACCACTGACCATAGGTGCTTTCGTTTTTTGCCAATGGCCGAGAGACCTGGTCTGAAATGCTCCAGACAGCGGGTAACATTAGTTAGACGGTACTGCCCAGTTAGCCAGTAAAAACATCGTCCAGGCTTGTGCTTGCTACAGAAGAGGGGTGATGATGTCTAGGAAGCCGGTGGCTAACTGCCAACCTGCTGTAATTCCTGCATAAGAAGGGCACCCTTCATTTCAGGGGGGGCTGCCATCAACACCCCAAACGAACACTGAACTGCTGACACCACTACGCAAGTCAGTGCACTTGAAAAAGCACCCATTTGCCACCTACGGCAGTGGGGGGTCAGCGAGTCACCCCCCACTGCCGCTGTGAGGATCCCTGGACAGACAGACTCCTCCAGAAGAGAAGGGACCCAAACTTTGGCACACACCCATAAAAGACTGCTAATCCCTGCCATATCTGCTTAGCTGAGTTACCAAAAAAGTTACCTCGCACATCTCCATGGATTATATTATTGATGACATCAGCGGCCTCGGAGATGGGTTCTGCAGAGGCCAGGGGTGTTGTAAGCATTAAATCTCAACCTTGAAGGGCTAGTCTATACAATGACAATGACGCACTTCGGAACAAGTTTGAAGGTCGCTGGCTGCTTAGGTTCTGATAAGTGCGTAGCCGCACCGAATACCTGCACGTCAAAAGCGATTCTTAAAACCTCCCCAGTTCGACCTTTCCTGCTGCCCTGCCGTCACTCATCTGCTGCTGTGCGATTCCTGTCCCGACCTCTAATCCTCTGCCAGGCTTTCTCTTCTCTGTGCCCACGCTACGCTCTGGAGTCTTTAAAGGATGAGGGTCTCCTGCAAACCAGCCACCATGCCTTCCATCCCACAAAGAGGTCTCCCAGTTCTGTTCACCAACTCCTCTCTCGCGCATACATTTTTCTCCCTAGCAATTAGTCTACAGAGGTTGTATTTACATAAACGAACCACCCAAAAGAGGGGTCCTGGGGGGTGCAGACACGCCCACTGGGTTGCAATCGCCACGGTCAGCTGTTCAAAATCACCGCCAGCTCTGCGGGAGAAAAACTGGGCTTGCATGAGTCAGGGCAGTAAGTTTGGTTTTTTTCAGGCTGGAACCACTCAAGTACCAACTGGGTGGCGAACATCTGCGTGGTCAGAATGCACGCTGCTGTTGGGAGCTGCCACTGACTTGGCTCTGACCCCAGTGCCCTTGGTGGGTAGGACCCTTGGCTCGACTATTTGGCTGCTGAACAAACGGTCCATGATTCAAACCCACTCGCCATTCTATGGGAGAGAGAGGTGGCAGGCTGCTTCTGTAATCACTTACAACCTTGGGGATCCAGGGGGAAGTTCTCTCTCTCCCCACCCCAGTCCACCCCCACCAGCGGGTCACCACGTGTCAGGAGCCATTCCGAACAGGGCCGTTTCTTTCTTTGTACACACCCCTGGGCCTGATTCACGGTGACCTCACGGACACCAGAATGAAGAGTTGGCTGTTGGGTCCTGCGGCATCCAGGTGACCTTTGTTGTCACTAGTGCGCTGTCCCTCCCGTGAAAGGCACGGGTGCTCTTTGGTTCCTGCTAACTCGTTTGAGGCTCCAAGATAGACGCATGTGCAACAACTACAAAGTGCAAGAAGGCACGCCATGACTGCGCTCTGGTTACAGATGCTAAACACTGTGGCAGGCCTGTGCAGAGGGGTGGATGCCTGTAGTACACGTACAACGAGAGGACGTCAAAAAGCATTCCCGCCCATATCAGAGGATACTCCAGGAGGTTGGCCTTACCCTGCACCCTCCTTCAGTGTGGGCTGGACTGAGTGACTCCTTTCCAAAGAACAGAGAATGGAAGGGGCAAAAAGGAATAACTTTACAGTGAGGGAGGCTGGCAAGTTCTGCCTCACCCAAAAGATCAAGGTCACTGTCACCACTGGAAAGTCAGGAACAGGTGTCGACGTGATAAGGAGGGCAGGTCACTTCTGGGGTTATTCTGCCCCCAAATGGAGAGTCCCAGTGTAACAGGAGAAAAATACCAGAATAAGCTAACCTGAAGGGCAAAATACGTCACCAGTTACCCACCCCCCCAAACATCATAGAACAAAGGGGGAGTCTGAGAGACTGGATGATCAGAGGAGACTAAGAGACTAATTATCACGTGGGAGTCAGGCTGGAAGGCTGGAGCAGAGAAAGGACACGAATAGAAGCACTGGCCAGATCCAAAGGAAGTCTGCACGTCAATGAATGATAACGTATCAATGCTGCCTTCTTAGTTTTGACAAGTACGTTATGCATATGTGAGATGTCTGTGTTCTGGGGAACTGGGTGAGGCGTATACACATAATAACCCTGTTATGTGTGCAACTTTCTATAAAGCAAAAACCATTCTAAAATAAAAAGTGGGTTTTAAAACTTCAAATGCTGGTGAAGGGTCAAACTAGTGAGAGAAATTAATTCTGACTTTTAGTTAAAGTTTTATTTGCACCACGTCTATGCCCCGGAAGGATGGGATCCCATTACTGAAGCTCATCATTTTACCAAGTGCGGACAAAGTACACGTGACACGGCATCTTGTGAAGTGATTCTGCTGCGATGGCCTTGTTAGTAAGGCAGACCTCTATGAAGTTTTGTGTCAGATGTGGGCTTGCGAGAGGTAGTCCTAATCCTGAAAACACAGGACGGAACATTTTCTCTTCTCCGAGAACACTCCCGTCTCCTCCCGGGGAGGGAGACTGAGATTCCAGACCATTCTGCCTCTATAGCAGACCTCTAGCCTCTCGCCTTGTCTGGTCAGGACCTTGACCTAGATCCAAAGGGCCTACAGCTAGGCTGCGACTCTGAACCTTCTTTCTGCTCCGCTACTGCATCCGACACAAAACTTAAGACAACTGAACTGCCCCCATCTCTCCAGAGCCCGGCGAAATGACTTCCAGAAGCATCTCTGTGCACGTGGACTGAGAATATAAAAGCGGTGTCCTAGACGTGGGCCAAGTGACTCCACAGGCTCTGCGTAAGCCAGCCCCAAACTGAGAACAAAAGTTGACCCCCGCCCCTACGAGGGCGCTTTTGACAGCTCATTCTCTGGAAGGGTCACTGCAATCAGGCACCTCCAGAGGGCTGCACTGTTGGGTGGAAATGAGCACGTTTTTAAATTATAAAGAACGTTTACTTTCAGTTATAACTACAATTTTTAAAATACTAACTATGAAAGCTTAGGAACACACGGCTCGCCCATCTGAGGAAGAGCCCTGGTCACAAAATCCAAATTCATGAACGAGCCTTCGGAAGGGGATTGCAGATCGAAGAGGCAAGAGAAGCTTAGAGTTGGCCAGGGCCACTCCTCTTACTTGCTCTGGATAACACGAAGCAGAGAAGACCACCAAACTTTGCGAGGGGAAGGCAGACCAATGTCCTTGCCCGCCTTTGCTCTCCGGCCTGCACTACCCACGAAGAGGGTGGTCTTGCTGAGTGATGGCCACATGCGCCCTGAGTCCGAGCCGGCCCCACTCACGGCCGGCAGAGACCCGCCACAGCTCTCCTTTCCAATCTGCTCTGCAGGGCGGCCGTGTTGTTTTGCTGACGGAGGGGGAACAAGTTCGGAAGGCGGAGTCACACAAGACGCTCCAGTAGGTGTTTTGTTACAATCCCCGCGTCAGTGGGTTCGGTCTTTCAAGGTAACTACTTCTCTTTCTTTTGTCTTTACGCTTTTCATTGTATTCCTTACAGAACCAACACATGTTCGTTCCATTTCTTTTTCAAATGACATAATTATAGGAAGGAAAAGGGAAACTGGATGGGGCCACACCAGTTCGGTTTTGTCTCTTCTTTGTAAGAACCTATCATTCCCCTTAAATGCCAGGGTGTTCTGATTCATTTTGCGGCTAATTTTATTACTTCTCTAGATGAATTGAAATGGACACCAATAAAATCATGGTCAAGAAAACAGGGGACGTCGGAAGTACCTCCCTGAGCTGATGTGTCAGTCCCAGGTGCCACGTCATGGAGGTTCAAATGCTCAACTGTTAACCGCCAGGCCCACCAGCTGCTCCTCGAGAGAAAGATGGGACGGTGGGCTTCTGGGAAGATGGTCGCTTCCCACGCCCTAGGGGCTCTTCTACTCCCTCTTTCACGGCCACCATGAGATGGCATCCACTCAGTGGCAATGGGTGAGGAAGCAAATGTTCCATTGGTGGGAAGGGGAAATCGGTATCAAAATTTTTCAAGAGAGTCCTGATTTCAAGGAAACACCGTAACCCATTGAAATAACCCTTCGTGACAATGCTTTTGTTTCCATAACATTATATATTTCATCCGAATTCGCTGGCCCGGTACTTTCCTATGTGCTGAGAAGTCATTTACTACTGAGTCAATGAACCATAGTTCTCTCACAGTCTTTTGACAAATCTCTTCACTAGAATTCAAAGGGAGAGACAAGAGGGTTCTTCTTTCATATGATTTTGGTACAAAGCTTGGCAGAACCTGAGCTAGATGATAACCAGCTCCAGGGGGAAAAAGAAAAGAAAAGTTAATTATATGAAGGTTGCTATTATATGAACTTTCTCATCTTACCCAGGCGGAGACTTAAAAGTGATGGATTAATCCGCAGTTATATGAAATATCAAACTATTAGTAATTTGGCCATTCTGACTGGACACACCTTTCGGTCTAGTGGTCCCACTTTAGGGAATACATTCTTCAAATATAGCCTTACAGATGCAACATGTGCGGATAAGGACATTCAATGGCACTACAAAGGATCTCCATGTGTTTACTGAATAGAAGTTCAGGTAATGATGGATGGAGTAAGTGTCCATCAACACCGGACCTAATAACAAGCCACCAGGATACATCCCTGTCATGGTGCTCTGCCCAGCTGCAACAAGGACGAGGCCTTTGACAGACACTACCATGGACAGAGCCCAAACACAGACAGTGGGAAAAGCACGGCCTGGATGGAGATGGCATCCGCAGGCCTTGCTATCACAGCACGGGCATGTATCAAACCCTGGGTTTGTTCACGTGTCAAACAGAGAGACACACACACAAAACTGGTAAGGGGTTGCCTGGAGGAATTGAAGTAGGTGGTGAAGCTTGGGGTCTATGGCTTCTCTCTCAAGCGCTCACACTTGGCACGAAGTGTAGATATTATCCACTCAAGAATTGTTACTTTAAAAGCAAAGGAGGAGGATGAGACTGCCTCCTGCAGTGAACACTGGAGCCATTCCTTCGGTCATCTTCTTCCCCCTGGAGACGTCCCCTCTGCTGCTCTCTCCAGGTTGGGAACCTGTCTCAAAACCATCTTTCCTGCTCCTGTCCACTTCGGTCCTTTGTGAGCAGGTGTCTAATAAATAACTTAACCTCCCATTAAGGAAGTCCACCCTGGCCTCCAGTCCTTACTTGGGTCAACTAGGATCCCTGGGCAGATGTGTCCTAAGTATTCTCTGCAGTCTCTGAAAAGTAATTACCAGTAGGGAGGCTAGGGAAAGACACCAAGACTTGAAGAATCACCAAACCAGCAGAGTTTGCTCTTTCATATGTCCTGCTTTCTCGGACTGGGATTCAAAGGCAGCCCAAGCCCAGAATTGGACACCAGGTAAAAATTTTCTGCTCCAAGCCAACATCTCCCTTTCTGATCTAAGAGGCATTAAAACAAGCCCCGAAGGTCAAAGAGAGTAGACAAAAGTCCTCTGGGGTTTTGTTGTTGTTGTTGATCTGTCTGTTTTTCTGTTCTCTCCCAGTTCAGTCCTAACTGCAGACAATTAAAAAGTGATAGCTATGGCTGCTGGATGGCTCTGACTCAAAAAATTGAGGCCCCAAGAACAGAAGAGAATCCTATGGCTTTATTTTCTCTATATATGTTCTTGACATTTGGTCTCCAGAGAAAATATGGTTGCAGGAATGCAAGGCAGAACAGAGACACCAAAGGCCCACCTTTTTAGCAGACGGCATTAAGAGAGACTTTTTGGAAGTTATCCTACAAAATAATGTATGAATTTCGAGGTTCAATCCTAAATTGTACATGCATGCATGCATCTCATCTTCAACAGCATACCCAAGATTTATGACAATTACACCGTGGGGTTAAACCACCACTCAGGCTGTACTGCCCACTGGTTGGTGCAGACACGGAATCGGAGCAATAACTTTGGAAAATGGATAAATGGCTACAGATCCTACTCTAAAGATGGCTGGTAGAAACTTGCAGCCTGAATCTAACTGGCTTGATTGCCTGCTAAAACAAAACAAAATAAAAAGAGAAACACCCTTCATAAGATTTTATAAAGGTATAAAGTTTCAGAATAGAGTTTCCAAAATGTCCAGGATACAATCCAGACTTGCTTGATATACACAGAAACCTAAAAATCTCAACATTTTTGCAGGGGAAAAGATAATCAAGAGGCATCTACTCCAAGATATTAGGATTATCGAACCAAAGCTTTTAAAGCAGTGATTATAACCATGTTTTCCCAAAAAGGGCAGATGCTCATGAAGAGACTGGAAATATAGACAATCCAAACAAAGAAAGAGACTTTTTAAGAAAAGGAATTTTAAAACTAGAAGTACAGTAATTGAACATTTTTAAAAATCACAGGATGAGCCCAATAATATGACAGAAATGTCAGTAAGCTGGAAGGCAGATGAACAGAAATTATACAATCTGAACAGAAAAAGAAAAAAGATGACAAAAAATGAACAGAGCCTTAAGGGCACATGAGATAATTTTAAGAGGTCTAATAATTGTGTCATCAAAGACCTTAGAATGAGAGAAAAAATCATAGTGAAGAAAAAGTATTTGAAAAATAATAGATAACGTTGATAAAAGGCATGAAATCATAAGCTTAAGAACTTGGTACATATCAACCAGGATAAAGTAAAAAAAAAATTTCTTGTCCAAATACATAATAATCAAACAACTACAGATTAAAACAAAGAAAAGTTCTCAAAAGTACCGAGAGAGGGCTGAGCCCTGGTGGCGTAGTGGTTGAGTGCGGGACTGCGACCCGTGGGCTTGGCAGTTCAAATCCAGCGGCGGCTCTCAGGAGCGGCACTGGGTAGCTCCCATGACCCCAGAGACAGTGATGCCCACACACACACACACACACACACACACACAAAAGTACCAAGAGAAAATGATGCATTACACAGAGAAAAATCACTGTAGATTTCTCATCAGAAACTCTGAAGAAAAGAAGACAGTGGAGCATTGTTAAGTGCTAGAGAAAATTGGCAACCCAGAATTCTCTATTCTTCAAATGCTGACTTAATGCTGTCTATCCTTCAAAAGTGAATAAATAAATTTTCAAATGAAGAAAAGCCAGAGAATTCACCAACAACAGGCTCTGGAACAGTGGTTCTCAACCTTCCTAGTGCTGTAGCCCTTTCATACAGTTCCTCATGATGTGGTGACCCCCAACCATGACATTATTTTCACTGACACTTTATCACTGTCACGTTGCTACTGTTATGAATCATCATGTAAACATCTGATATGCAGGATGCATTAGGTGACCCCTAGGAAAGGGTCATTCGACCCCCAAAGGGGTTGGGACCCACAGATTGAAAAATGCTGCTCTAGGAGGAATGCTAATGGAAATTTCTCATTTATAAGGAAAAATACCACAGGGAAATGTCGAACTTCAGAAAGAAGGTATAGTGATAGAAATGGGAAATACCTCATTAGTACCATAGGCTCGTTTTCCCCTTTTGAGTTCTTTAAAATACAAATGATCTTGAAAGCAAAAAGTGTTATCATGGTCAGTGTCCATGTAATACATATACGAAGTAACACATAAACAAGCACGTGAAGATATCTGGTCAGTACTAAAGTTGTTGCACTTCATTAATTTGAAGTGGGGGGAATACCTAAGTATGCAATTACGATATTCATGGAACCCACAAGAGAGAGCCCGGGAGGTGTCGTGGTTACACGGAAGGCTGCTAATCACACCCACCGGCTGGGCTGCGGGGCAGGGTGAGGCCCCGTGGAGAGGGAAAGCCTCCGAGACTCCAGGGAGCCCATGCACACGGTCCGACAGGGTCACGTCGGTCGGCTGGTTTAGTTTTAGAGGAGGTCCTGGTCCCACACACGCACCTGCTACAAGGCCCCAGCCCTCTGGACGCAGTTCTCTGAGATGATGGGAGCTAACAACCTGGGCTCCATGCCAACGTCCCCACGAACAATTCCCATTTCAGAAAGGGGGAAATACCGAAACAAACAGAGACGGAACTTGTTTAATTCAACAGATAAACCGAAGGGGAAAAAACACACCCTAAATAACCCTAAAGAAAAAAAAAACAGAAGGAGCAGAGAAAAAAATTGCATTTAATGTGGCTTTCTGATAGATAACATACAGGTGTGTTTTTTACTTTATGCGGTCATCTGTTTTCTATCCATGTATGTCAAGAGGGTGCTAAGTGTAAGCTGTAACCTGGAATGTATCCTAGAGCAGAAAGCAAGCGTTAGTGGAAATTCTGGTAAAATTCGCGTGACGTGGAGCGTACTTCCTAGACTGAAACAGAACAAGACCCCACCACTGCCATCAAGTGTCTGACAGCCCGATGTCGGGTTTCTAGTCTGTGAACCTCTAGAGGAGCAGCAGACAGCCTCTGCTTTCTCCTGTGGAGGGGCAGGTGGGTTGGAACTGCTGACTTCTCAGTGACCCCAAAGTGCTACCAGGGCTATTTATTTCTGATAAGTATGTTAAAACAACAACAACAACAAC
>PVJH01044386.1:0-12956 GCA_004026705.1 Nesogale talazaci | reverse complement strand
CTTCACAAAGGACAGTAAGAATCAGACTCCACATTAGCCTGATTGCAGGGAGGGCCAAAGTCACACACGCCTCCCGCCCTCTGCCCTTTGTGAGACCATCTCCCAGTGGTGTGACCAGTCATTCCTCTCGCAGGACACTCTGCTTCTCTGCCGAGTTGAAAATTCATTGCTCGGGCCACACAGAAATCACAAATAGTCATGATTGGGTTTACTTGAGAAGTTAAACAGGTGACAGTTTGGGATCCGAAATGTTTAGGTTCTTCGCAGCTGTGCCCACAGGTCCACCCTCTCACGGGCCCTGGACCTCCCATCCATGAGGCCCCTGGGTCTTGGCCCTGCTTTGGCAAGTGCTCCAAAGCTCCTTTCATTTTGTGGATACATTCTCACAGGGCACAGCACTCTGCTACATGCCTCAACTCAAAGGCACTCAGCCCTTGCTCCCTGGGCCAGCAAACTAGCTCGCCAGATTAAGCACCGAAAGGCACCACATTCACAAGGAGTTTCCCATCCCTGAGGCTCTGCCTGAGCTTCTGAACTTTCTCCCTGTGTGGGATGGGAAGCCTGTCAGTCTGTCTGATGACCTTGCTTCTGCTGCTGTTGCTTTCCTGACCTTTTGTCACTGCTTCTTCAGCACCACAACCCCCTCTGCCTGCAGGCCCGAAGAGGTTCCCTACAGGGATCTTGAGATACAAAGGGCACCCTTGACTCCTGCTCTTTCTTGGTGGTTGTTAGATTCTTCCAGTCCGGTTCCAGGGATGGTTTATTCTAACCTGACCCATTCCTACCACAGAGCCCCATAGCATGCCCTCTCTACGAACCCCACTTGGTTATTTGGTGGACATTACAAAGACGGTGGCTAGAATTGCGGCATCACCGTTGGGGAACTGCGAGGATCAGGAACTGTGATGTCAGATGTTCCAGGCCGGGTAGAGGGGCTGCTAACTTTGAGTCTGGTTGTCTCCGCAGGGCGTGACCCTGACAGCTGCCATCGGGGGTGCCGACATGCCTGTGGTCATCACTGTGCTGAACAGCTACTCGGGCTGGGCCCTGTGCGCAGAGGGCTTCCTGCTGAACAACAACCTGCTGACCATCGTGGGGGCCCTCATCGGCTCCTCTGGCGCCATCCTGTCCTACATCATGTGTGTGGTAAGGAACACAGATTTGAAAGACCGTGGAGTGGTATTCTGAAGTCCAGGGGGTGCTTGCCATTTCTTTAGTTTGTCGTGAAAATTGGCATGTCAGCTCTTAGTCCCTTCAGCAGAAAGGTCAGTGTTTGTTTTGACTAAACTGCTGCTACGGATGCTTTTAAAGTACCCACGACAGGTGAGGAGTCATGGCACAGAGGATTAAGTGCTCAGCCGCTCACTGCAAGGTGGATGCTTCAAATCCATCCCCAGCTTTGTGAGAGGAAGAGGCTGTCTGCTCTTAGAAAGATTTTCAGGTGTTGGAGACCTTGCGGAACAGCTCTGTTCTTCCCTATAGGCTTGCTATGCATTTTTAAAAATCAGTAATCAGCACCATTAAGCATAAAGACCGAATTCTTCTAATACTTTCTTTCATGTGCAGATAAACCCTTAGTTCGACTTTTGGTTTATTTCCTTCCATTCTTTTCCTGTGTATACTGCATACGTATTTATATATTTGATCATATCGTTTACTAGTTTACATTCCATTTATAAAGCTTCAGGTATCATATTGGTAACTTTTTGTCATTAGAAAGACTATTTAAAATATTCTGGTTCCACTGACGAGTTCATCGTCTGGCCATAAAGCAGACCAAGCTCTCTGCCATGCAGTCAACGATGCAGACTCACAAACACACTACGGGGCAGAGTCGAGCTGCCCCCGTGGGTGTCTGAGACTCGAACTCTTTACAGGAGTTGAAAGCTCAGTCTTTCTCCTGAGGAGGGGCTGGTGGTTTCGAACTGCCGCCCTTGCATCTTGCAACCCAACTCATCACCCTTGCCCACCAGGGATTCCGTAGGGACATACAGCATCTTCAGCTTTTAACTGCGAGATATTTTAGGTTGTTTTCGTTTTTTACATGACAGATCTTGGGAATCTTGGAGTTTTGTCTCAGGAAGGATTGCTAGCCCTGAGTGTGACTGTAGCAGAAATACATCGAGCGGGTGCTTAAACACACAGGGGACTGTTGGGGTTCTGAATCGCTCAGCAGCATGGGAAAGCCCGGTCTCTGTCACTCTGAGGACCTGGTCATCAATGTCGTTTGCGATCTCCTTAGACCTTGGTATCAGTCTTCCCTTGGCTCTGGGACATTCTCAGTGCAGAGACCTCGGGTCCAAAAGACATGCGCTGCTCCTGGCTCTTCTTTCTCAGGGGTACTGAGGTCCCTCCTCTGCTCTCTTCTCCCTCCGGAGTGCACTGTCATGTAATAGACCGTGGAGACCATTCCTCGGGGAAACTGCCCTTCCCCGAATCCAGACTGGTCATAAGCAGGTGGTGCATCCCACTGAATCCCCTCTTACCACCATGTGGATGGTGACATCAGATCACATCATTGGGGTTGATTGCATCATTGTAAGACTAATGGGAATCATGGCCCATCTGGTGGACATGTATTTTGGAAAGGGTCACAATTCAGTCCATGACAGATGCGCTCATATCTCTAGTTTTTACGGATGCTCCACACTTAGTGTCATGCTGTTTCCAAACAGCTTGTTCCAATTCACACTCCCACTGGTCATCTGTGAGAGTGCCTCTCTTGAAGCTTTATGGTCAGCTTGAGAGTTTAAACTAGGATGGGGAAAAGGAAGAACAGGGGTATCTTTCTAGCTTTCTTTCTATTCCCCATTTTCTTCTTGATGGTGTGAGAATATCCTGCAAGTAGGTTTGCCTTCCTCTGCACTGCTAGTGCCGAGCGATTGTTAGACCAGCAAGGTGCACAGGAGAACTGACCCCCTGGGTTTCTGGCCTTTGGTTTCTGACTTTGAATCTTTATGGATGTGGACAGTGGCATCTTTCTCCCGACAGTGACTGGTAAGTTCGAACCACTGACCTCGTGATGAACAGCTTGCCACCGTAGATAGCCCGCTGTGCCACCGGCACTCCTTTGGAGGCAGCAAAGGTAAATTCTACGATATATACAATCTGCAGTAAGAGTAATAACAATAGTTACACACAAGGGGGTACGAAGGTAGACTGGTGAACTGAACAGGTGTGAGAAAGTGAATGGGGTTATGTATACATATGTATATGTTTAGCTATAGGCATATGTATATGTATATAGGCGTATGTTTGACAGAAACTATATCTCTAGATGTATGAGAGGAGCTTATAAAGTTGATGGACAAATTCTATTATCTTTTATTTCCCTTTTCCCATAAACTCTTTGAAGCCCCCCTCTCAATATATGCTATAAATCTGAGGAAGCTTCAGGAAGTTTGTGGGGGAAATCCATGATCTTTCAAATGAATTTTTCCACGAACTTCCTGCACTCCCTTGCATATGCATATAGCACAGCACACCTGTGGTAAAGTGATGAAAACTTCTCCAAGGTCAGCAAACACCATGAAGGAAAGTTACTGGACCTGCGGGCTCAGGAACATAGTCGGTGAAGGTCAGTAGAGTTCACATAGGCACAAAGAACATGTTCTGTGTCTTTGGTGAGCAGCGGCTAGCATCTTCAAAGCTTGTGAGGGACCATTTGAGTTGTAACTATTGGTCTTTCTCCATGTGGAGCAAAGAAGAGGAAAAGAAATCAAAAACTTATGTGAATAATCAGTCAAGTCAGTCCAGAGACCAAGTGGCCCCATGTAACCTTCAGCATCCATGACCCTGAGTGTTGCATGAGCTCGATGGTGCCCACACCCCACTGCTAGTCGCTTTGAAGAAGATCATAATAGAAGGACCTGGACAGAGTGGGGAGCAAATTACGATCACGAAGTCTTTGAGTTTTGTTTTTAAAGTATTTTCATTAATTTTTAAAAGTATGATTTGGGTAAAAGCTTA
This sequence comes from Nesogale talazaci, assembly GCA_004026705.1. Classification (NCBI taxonomy): domain Eukaryota; kingdom Metazoa; phylum Chordata; class Mammalia; order Afrosoricida; family Tenrecidae; genus Nesogale; species Nesogale talazaci. The sequence goes on along the minus strand of PVJH01044386.1, from coordinate 8,987 downwards.
CAGAGCCATGTCGTTTCCCACCCAACAGTTCATACATGATGTGCTTTGCAGCAGGGATCGAAACCCCCACGAGCTAACCAGACTCAACCCGAGTCTGCCTCCCTAGTGTCCTGAGGACGCCTGCAGAGGTGGTGCCTAAGGGCTTGACGCTCACCAGAAGGTGAGGGGCAGGATTAAGTTGTCATGAAAAGCCTCATTATAACTGGAATTAGTTCTTCCTTATGAAAAAGGATGTTTGGTCTCATGGACCATGTTGCAAAACAAAGGATTTCATGGCCTGACTTCAAAATAACCTGAGAGACTTACTATCAATGAAATCACCCAAGTTGTTCAGGGTTATATGGAAATTCGGAGGTTTGTGTCTCAAGTTTGAAAAATAACCAGATTTTAAGATTTAAAAAATTTATGAAGAATAAAAATACTTACTCATTTGTTGAAGAAATACTTATTTCTCTAAAAACAAATTCCTGACCCTGCGTTTAATTTTGCTCCTTTTGATGAGTGTGAATGGCCAGCAGGAGGCAGCAGATTTTCATGATTACTGTAGAAACTCCTTGTTTGTCAGAAAACGGATTTTAAAATCAAATGAGATGAAGATGGCAACATGTGTACAAATATGCTTGTTACAAATGATGTATGGAATGTTATAAGAGCTGTAAGAGCCCCCAATAAATCATCGAGAAAAAAATTGAGAGAATTTGGATTTTAATAAAGACTTTGCCTACTGTTACTGGAGGAGAGAGGTCATATATTAGTTCTTAGTGTATCATCGTTGCTAATTGCTTAACTTGTTTTCTTCCTTTAAATTATATTCTTTTGGTTTTTGCATATTTCGATATTTCCCTGTAGCTTGTCTCTGTACTCCTCACTTGTATCTTGTTTTAGTAGATTTTCTTTATTATTATGAGCTATAACAACTATAGTGATTATAGTAACTCTTACAGTAACAGGCCAGGGTGATAACTAGGTCATGGTAGTCAGAAATACTTGTGGAAAGTACTTTTCGTCTGTCCTTCTGTACGGACATATTTTTCTTTCTTAGTTTTTGCTACTTTTCATATTTCCCAATCTCCATTTCTCTAATTTTTCTGTCCCCACTGCTTGGAGCAGGCCATCCACTGCTGATAGGTGTCGTTGAGTCCGTTCCGACCTGTAGTGACCCTGTGCACAGACGAGCGAGACGCCGCCTGCTCCTGCACCCTCGTCACCGCGGCTCCTAGATCCCATCCCACGTCAGCCCGACTCCTGGGGGTCTTCCTCTTTGTCCTGCCCCTCTGCATGCCGTCCTTCTCCCGGGATTGGTCTCTCCTGATCACGGGTCCAGAGGATGTACGACAAACTCCGTTGCCTCTAAGGAGCACCTTGGTCTTCTTTCTTTTTTTAAAAAATATTTTTATTGGGGGCACTTACAGCTATTATAACATTCAGTACATCATCTGTATCAAGCACATTTGCACACATGTTGCCACATACAGTTCCAAACATTTTCCACTTGAGCCCTTGGTATAAAAATAAAAAATAAGAAAAAGCTCCTCTTTCCCCTCCCCCCTTTTTTAAATGAATCATTTTATTGGGTACTCATACACCTCCCCTCACAATCCATACATACATCAATTGTATGCAGACCTCATTTACACACTTGTTGTCATCATCACTCTCAAAATATCCTCCATCCACTTAGGCCCCCAGTTCCAGCTCCTCATATTTCCTCCCTCCCCCCCACCCATGAACCTTTAATAATTTACAAATTGCTATTTCATATCGTGTACTGTCCAATGTGTCCCTTTCCTCATTTCCCTGTTGGCCTTGCCCCAGAGAGAGGTTATATGTAGATCCCTGAAATTAGTTCCCCCTTTCTACTCCACCATCCCTCCACCCTCCCAGTCTCACTACTCCCATCACTCATCCTGAGGCAATATGTATACTAAGTTCTCCATGTTTCCGACTCCACTATACATCCCCTGCTCTAGCCGGACTTGTGTGGTAGAATTGGGAGCATGATAGTGGGTAAGAAGAAGCATTTGAGAACTAGAGGAAATATGCATATTTCATTGTTACTACACTGTACTTTAACTGGCTCATCTCCTCCCTGCAAGCCCTCTGTAAGAGGATGTCGCTTCACCTATTGGTGGGTTTTGAGTCACCAATCTGTCCTCCCCCCTATTTATAATAATATAATTTTAGTTCTTTGATGCCTGACACTGGATCCCTTCAATACCTCCTGGTCATGCAGGTTGGTGTGCTTCTTCCATGTGGACTTTGTTGCTTCTGAGCTGGATGGCCGCTTGTTTACTCAAGCCTTTAAGACCCCAGATGCTATATCTTTTCATAGCCAGGCACCATCAGCTTTCTTCACCACATTTGCTTATGTATACATTTGCCATCAGTGATCATACCAGGAAAGTGAGCACGCAATGCTATGGTTTTTAGTTCTTAAACCCTGATAACTGATCCCTTTGACAACCCATTGTCCACACGCTGGTGTGCTTCATCCATGTGGGCTTTGTTGCTTCTGAGCTAGATGGCTGCTTGTTTACTCAAGCCTTTAAGACCCCAGATGCTACATCTTTTGATAACCAGGCACCATCAGCTTTCTTCACCACCATTGCTTATGCACACATTTGTCTTAAGTGATCAGGTAGGGAAGGTGAGCATCATGGATTGCCAATTTAATAGAACAAAGTGTTCTTGCATTTAGGAAGTACTTGAGTGGAGGTCCGATGCTCACCTGCTGTTCTATACTAAGCCTATATGTATAAGTTCATTGATCTGCTTCCCCTATTGTCACATATAGATTTATACACCTATGTACATGCCTATATTTAAACCTCTATAAATGCTCTTTACCTCCAGTTCTTTGCTCTATTTCCTTTTACTTCCCTCTTGTCCCACTATCATACTCAGCCTCCATTTATTGGGTTTCAGTATTTTCTCTCTGTTACATTACCCTTGATCAATCCCCACGGACTTCTCTCATCTACCTTGTCTCTAATTTTGGATCAATTGCTATACCTTTACCCCTGGGCTGGTCAACACCATCTCCTTCCCCACTCCTCGCCTATTCCCATGGTCTGCATTCGGGAACCATCAGTCCCTTCATTTTCGCCTCCACGCTATTCATCCAGTCTATCTTATTTAGATAGCCCTGCCAGGGTAACAATATGTACCCAAAAAAGGCTTCTTAAAATGAAGCAACCAAACAAAATAAAGCAATGATAACAACAAAAAAACCCCCAATGTCATATATATATATATATATATATATATATATATATATATAACAATATAAAAACATGTAAATAATTCAAGGTCTGTTCATTGACCTCCAGGAGTGTCCCCTGGTTGAGTCAGATGGGGTGCCATTCCCTGGTCCCAAGGTTTATCGCAGTCATTCCATCTGGATCTCCACGTTCTGTTGCACATCCTTAGTATTTTTCCTTGGGGTGGTTGTGTCAGACAGGGTATAATCCTGACCCTGTTTCTCCACTGTTGACCCCGAAAGGCCTTGGGTTAGCGATGGTAGCTGTATTTCATAGTGGGGCTGGCCATATGATATTCTTTATGCATCGGCTATTCTGAGTGGGAGTATCGTCCTGAAGGCTCGGTGGACCATGATGCACTCCATTCTCTCTTCCTCCCTCTTCATTTGTTCTCATGTGCTCTTGTCAGGCATCTCTCACTCCCCAAGCTGCAGCTTTAAGTGCTGACCTCCAAGGCAAACTCCCCTGTAGTTGGGATTGGGGTTGTGTGCTCAGACTCTTTCATTGATTCTTCACTTCATACTGCCACACTGCATTCACATCCTGGATCACCGGGTTTAAGTTTGGTCCCTCTTTTGCTGTGGAGATATAAACAATACACTCCCCTTGGGAGGGTTAGTACTCCATTCCCTTTCTACACATCACCATTTGCCCCACAGCCAACCCCATCCCCCCATTCCATTTGGCTACCATATGTAGCCCTAAATTAGGTCTGGCCCCTGCCATACTACTTGGGCCTCTCCCCAGGCATTTCTGAATACAGTAGTAACCCAAGGTATCCTTTTTCATTTTTAAAAAAATTATGATTACCTCAGTGGACTCAAGTTGTACCTGTCCTTTTGCGCTTGGGTAAGTTCACTGAGCATAATTCCCTCCAGTTCTCCCCATGCAGTGATGTGCTGCACGCATTCATCACTGCTTTTCGGCGATGCATAGTACTCCATTGTATGTATGTACCACAGCTTTGTAATCCATTCATCAGTTGATGGACATTGGGCTGTTTCCAACTCCTTGGAATTGTGAACTGTGCTGCGATGCACTTTGGAGCACAGATGTCTGGTCGTGGTTTGTTGCTTGCCTCTTCTGGGTATATGTCCACTAGGGGGATTGCAGGGTCATAGAGTAGCTCAATTTCCATCTGTTTTAGATATTGCCAAATTGAATTCCATAGTGGCTGTACATACCTCCAGGTCCACCAGCAGTGGATAAGTGTTCCTGTCTCCCCACAGCCTCTCCAACACTTACTGCTTTCTGATTTCTAGAATTGGGCTATCCTTGGGTCTTATTTCTTCCAGGCAAGATCTGTCTGTCTTTGTCACAGTTCCTGGCATGTTCACTGTCTCCAGCACCACCATGCAAGCATTGACTCTTCTTTGGTTTCCCATAGTCAGTGTCCAACTGTCACGTGCAGATGACCCATGCCTTGGGGCACGTGCACTTTTGTGTTCAAAGTGGCTTCTTTGCTTTTAAACACTCTAAAGGGGTCTTATGTACCGTATTTAGCTGATGCCACATAGCTGTTGATCTCTCGACTGCTGCTTCAATGAGCATTGCTTGTGGATCCCAGCATGACAAAATCCCTGACATCTTCATCCTCCTCTCCATTTTTCATGATGCTATTTATTATTCTAGTTGTGAGGATTTTGGTCTTCCTAACCTTGTTAGCAAACTACAAATATTTTATATTCTTATATTGTGTCAAGAAGGACTAGGTGTTTTTATAGTTGCCTAAGACCATAGATACCATTTTGGAACATATTGTCTATACAAAGAAATTTTGGTATATTTATTTGAAATCAAGGTCAGTTGAAGGCTTATTTTTTAAAAAACAATTCCAATTATAGAAGCAAAACTTGGTAAATGTGGGCTGAGTCCCAGTGACGTAGTGGTTGTGCACAGGACTGCGGCCCACTGGGATAGAGGTTCAAGTCCAGCAGCGGCTCCATAGGAGCAAAGGCTGGGCCTCCTACTCCCACCACCAGAGGATAGTGATGCTGCCCCACCAAAACCACCCCCCCCCCCCAAAAAAAAAACTTGGAAAATGTAATAAATTTTGAATAAAACCAAGACAAGTTTCTGTGAGAAAAGAAAATCAGATGTTAGATAAAGTAATATTCTTGTAAAAAAATAAAATGTAATTCCCATTGTCAATGAGCTGTTAGCATTTAGTATTTTTAATTTCTAATCCTTTCATATATATATACATTTAAATATACTCTATACTGTCTATTTTCTAGTTATTTTTATTTAATTTTTTTCTTAAGAATATGCTATAGGTCTGAGCCCTGGTGGCATAGTGGTTGAGTGTGACACTATGGCCCACTGACTTGGCGGTTCAAATCCAGCAGCATCTCTCCAGGAGCAAGGCTGGGCCTCCCACTCCCACCAGAGGGCAGTGATGCCAGAAAAGAAAAAGGAATATACGATAGTAGTTTTGACCATATATATATAATTTCTAAAGAAGTTTTATTGCTATATTCCTCACATACCATGCAATTCAGTAGTTTTCTTTTTTAAATTTTTTTTTTAATTTAATTTTTTTAATGCATCACTGCCCTCAGGTGGTGGGAGTAGGAGGCCCAGCCTTTGCTCCTGGGAGCCGGAATTGAACCTCCATCCCAGTGGACCGCGCAATTCAGTAGTTTGATCACATTACAAAGAGTTGTGCAGTCATCACTGCAATCAATTTTAGAACGTTTTCTTCTCTCTGGTACTCATGATTTTTAGTATCTGTCAGTTGGAATCAGCTCGATGACAGAGAGTTTGGTCCGGCTATATCAGTACATCACGGCTAAGACTCAACAAAAGGCAAACCCCAAGCTCGGTGCCATTGGGTCAGTCCCGACTCCTCGCGACCCTGGCACTGCACTATTGCTGGTAAGGATACATTGTCCAGCGCGATTCCCTCCCTCCGTCCCTTGACGGACACGCGAGCTGTTTCCCAAGGTCGGCTCTTTGCAGGCACCATGACTTGGTCGACGTGGGTACGGTCTTCCTGTTGGTGTTGGTAAGTCTCCATCAAGGGTCCCACCCGGAGCAGGCGCTCGCACCCAGTTACTTGCTTCCTTGCAATCTCTGCTCCTCACTGTGATGGCTAACCGCCAAGAAACCAACACAGCCCAGCCCCCGTGCTCTCCGATTGTGAAGACAGAGGCTTCCTTTCCTTTTCCGTTCTCCTAATTCCTGAATGTTAATATTAACCTTTATTGAATCTGCTGGAGGCTTTGTGAAGACCAACTAATTTCATTTTCATATTAGTTATGGCGTACAGGAGCAGTTCTCATTGTATAGGAAAGATATTGAAGATGCCATCTACGTGTTGACTTGTATTTACGGAGCCTGACTTAGCCCCCGACACATTCAGATGGATTACAGGTTTAGGGCGAAGTGACCCTTTCCTCTGTTAGCTGAGTCTGAATTTCGGCATCTTTGCTTCACAGGTGATGGTAGGGGGCCTAGTAGGGTTATCGTGGAATCAGTATATTGACTCTCCTTTTTTTTTTTTGACTCTCCTTTTTTGTGGAAGGAAAAGAAGCCTTGGTGGCATGTTGGTTTGAACTTGTGCCCGCTAACTGCAAGACCGGCAGTTCAAACCCACTGCCACTCTGCGGGAGCAAGCGGCGGTCCTCTGAGCCTGGGTCACTCTGCTCCTGTGACAGGCATACAGCTTTGGGACAGCTCTGCTGGAATGGACTCCCAGGCAGTCGGTTTGGGGTACATGGCAGGCAATTTACATGTTCAAGTCAAAACAAAATGGGTCTATTGTGTGGGAGGGAGGGAGTGCACCCCAAGGGCCTAAGCTGAAATCTCTGAAATGGAATTTTTGTTCTGACAGCGAATGCTTTTTAGAGTGTCCTCTGAGCCTAATGCTGTGGTTGCACAATTCTTAATATTACAAAAATTGAAAACTGCTGACAGTGTTGCAGCAACTAGCACAAGAGATTGATGTGCTTTCCCCCTGTTATCACAGGCAGTGCATGGTGTGAAAGTGAAGGCGTAGGTACGAGGGACATGTGTCAGAGAAGGCCGACCCACCAATCCACGGGGAGTGAGTGGGAGATGGGAAAGACAGGCAGCCTCCTTGCATGTTTCCTTATGATCTGACAGTCCCTTTCCCTCAGATAAGGAGCCCTCGTGAGACAGCAAGTTAGGCCTTGGGCTGCTAACCCTAGAGTTGATGATTCAAACCCAGCAGCCACTCTGCAGAAGAAAGATGAGGCCTCTGTTGCCCCATCCAAGGTTAAACACCTTGGAAACCGCAGGACCGGGTCTCCCCTGTCCTCTCGGGTTCCCCAGTTGGAACCGACTCTGGTGGCGTGGGTTTGCGTTTGGCTGTCCACGTCAGCTCCGCTCCGGATGGCCTGGGAATGGAGGGCTGGCAGATGTGGCAGCGCGCTTTCAGATCTGTGCACACGAAGTGGAGATAGGACAGAATGAACTGACTCACCAATCAAACCACACAGCAAGCTGTTCGTTTCTCTAGTTTTCAGGGTGTACACAGGTCACGAGAGATGCTTTGTGGTGGTTTGGTGGTTAGTGCCATGGATACGACCTTTTGAGTAGCAGAGTCAAGTGTTCCCGGCCCTTCTACAGCTCCCCGACTGCTGCTGCTTGAGCCCGGGCTTGTGGCCACTAGGCAGCCTCAGCTCATGGAGAGCATCCCTCTCTGCCACTGATGCCTCCTCCGTGAGCAGGACGGCTGCACGGCCTTCCTGACGACTGCATATCCTTCCTGACGGCTGCACGGCCTTCCTGACGGCTGCATGTCCTTCCTGGCAGCTGCACGTCCTTCCTGACGGCTGCACGGCCTTCCTGCTGGGACTTTGTGGTCTGACCTTTCCTTTGTCTTCACGTTGATCTAACAGTGCTCTTGAAATGAAATGAAGGAAGGGGCTCATCCATGTTCCCTACAGGATTCCTTGTGGGGCCTCATTGCTTACAAGGAAAGTCTGAGTGTTGCACAGACTTGGTCGTGGAGGCTGAGGGCTCTTTCACCTGTGGGCCAGTGTCCCAAGGGACGGGCTCATTAATCTCTTCTCGTTAGGTGCCATCCCGTTGGTTCCGACTCTTAGCAACCCTGTGTACAAAAAGCCCAGAGACTGCCATCCTTGCAGTTGTTCCTCTGCCCGGTGCTGTTGCCGTGCCACTGGGTCACCCACCCGCTCGCCTTGAGGGCTTTCTCTTCTTGGCTGCCCCCCCCCCCCCCACACACACACACATTGCAAAGCAAGCATCCTGTCCTTCTCCAGGGACCTGTTCAGAGAACATGAGCCGGAGGCTCACTATCCTTGCCTCTGAGGTAAAGTGACCAGATGTCCCCCTTTTGGCAGGACAGCCGTGATTCTAAACAACTTTTCCCCGTGTCCTGCTGCATTTTAAAAAAGTCCCAATTTTTGGAAAGAATGCACAACAAGCTAGAGAACGGTACGAGAATGGGAAGGAAATATTACCCACCCCCCACCCCCCGTAATCAATGGGGGCTTTACCAATGTTACCAATGTTTACCAATCCTGCTTTACCAATGTTAAAATCTGGTCACTTTAAGGGGCATGTGAACTGGGGGCCTAAGTGGAGGGAGGATGTTTTGAGAGTGAGGATGGCAGCAAGTGTGCAAATGAGACCTGCATACAATTGATGTATGTATGGATCATGAGGGGAGGGTGTATGAGTACCCAATAAAATGATTATTTAAAAAAAGGGGAGGGAGGGGGAAAGAGGAGCTTTTTT
>PVJH01044385.1:0-13029 GCA_004026705.1 Nesogale talazaci | reverse complement strand
TTTCTTTCCATGAAGTTTGCACCGCTCAGGCTTACATCGGCAGTTGGTCATAACAGGAGAGTCACAATAAGACCAACTGCCTCCATAGCAGCCATAAGGCTGGAAGTCTTTATGGACGCCAACTGCCCACATCTTTCTCCCAAGGAGCCCTATGTGGAGTGCCAGCCTTTCCGATAGCAGTCACCTGCTTTAACCACTGTGCCACTAAGACCTCGTGAATCCTACTGAAACCTACTGCCCTTGTGTCAGTTCAGACTCAGCAACTCCTGGTGGTGGCTGTCAATCTCCCGGAACAGCCTACCATGCCAGTAGCCCACTGCTTCACCAGGGCTGCCACTTTTCATTACAAATTCCAGACGGGTAAATAACGGACACTTTGTGTACGTGCAGGCGTCTCTTTAAACTGCGCTAAGGTGAATTCGTTGATTTGAGTGTGTCAGTTTCTGCCTCGTTGTGTTCTCTGGTTGTTGTTTTCTTCCTCACCCCCCCACAATGAGACCTTTTATCTGTCCACAGTAAGCCTGAATTTCAAACAGATTCTTGAACTGGTGGCTCAGAGCCATCAACTCATTCCACGTTTGCACCTGTCTCATCTCCAGCACGCCTTCACCACGAAGCTCCTTGAGTTTTCTCAGTTCAAACTTGGGCTTCTTCAGCATCTTTACTTTTCTGACAAATACATCATGGAGAGGATAGATAGACTGACAGGCCTGGTCTACTGCCTTCCCAATGCTGTCTGGAATCAATTTATTGATCACTTCTTTTCAGTTATTTGTCTCCACCTCGCAGGTCAGCATTTCCATCATTTTCTTTAGGATTTGGTGGGCCTGTTGGTGTTGAGCATAAGAGATCTTCCGAATCTGATTATTGCATTTTTTTAGTAAAATCAACATGGAACAGACGAACCAGATGCCCATTGGGAGTCTTGACGGCAACATGAGCTTCAATCATGGTCCGCCATTTTTTGACCACGAAGCACATCTTGTCCTGCGTAAGATCCATGCCAGGGAAGTTGGTCGGGCAGTTGTTGCCCTGAATAGCCTCAGTAATTAGCTTACCTTTTCTAAAGGCAACCTCATCATTTTGCAGATCCACAAGGTTCACTTCAAAAACCGGACCCTTGAGGCCAGCAGATGCAATTTTGGTTCCTTGAGTCCTGGTAACTAGGGTTTTCCCAATATTTCTTCCCCCCCCAATATCCAATATATAAATATATATGTAAAAATAAAAGTAATGACAATATAAAGAACTTGTAAATAGTTCAAAACCTGTTCGTTGACCTCCAGGAGTGTCCCCTGGTTCCCAATATTTCTTTTTCTTTTTTTTTTTTTTTAGGCTTCACTGCCCTCAGATGGTGGGAGTAGGAGGCCCAGCCTTTGCTCCGTGGAGCTGGAATCGAACCTCCATCCCAGTGGGCCGCAGTCCCGCACACAACCACTACGCCACTGGGGCTCAGCCCCCAATATTTCTTATATTAAACAGAGTGTGTGCTTTTACATCATACCAATCTTTCTTTTTTATTTTTTTTACCAATCTTTCTTAGAAAACGGATCAGCCACTTTCTTCTTCGCTCTTTTCTGCCACCTTTTGTAAGGCACTCGAGAACAGCAATGCCATCTTGGAGTGCACCTCCTTGTTCTCAGTATTGATTCCGGGCGATTGTCAGGCCTCTGCCGGCCAGAGCCACAAAGCCTGCCTCTTTATTACCTCTAGAGACACTGGTCCCGGTGCAGTTTGGTCCACTTATCCTGCATTCAATTCTCAATTACCGCTGCTTTTTCTTTAATGTCAAAATTATGCCCATAAGGAGAAATAAGTGTCTTTTTGCCCTTTACATTCAATTCTTCAGGTTTTGCAGATGAGGTGCGGCTGTTTCCTGCCCCTCAGGGGAAACCTTCCTGATGTCACCCTTCTCTCTGTCAATCCATGAGGACAACCGCTGCCAACAGCATTTCTTTCTTTTAAAAAATCATTTTTGGGGGGGCTTAGAGCTCTTATAGCATTCCACCCATCAGTTGTCTCAAGCATATCGGTGTATATGTTGCCATCATCATTTTCCAAATGTCTATTTTCTGTTGGAGCCCTTGCCACCAGCCGCCCCCCCATACCCCGCCAGCATTTCCTTTTTCAGAACCTAAAAATGGTTTACTGCCATCCCTTAGTTTAAATCACAACCTTCCAATCCTGCCTCCAATCTCATTTTTGTTTTTTTCTGACAGGCCAATATACCAACAAGTGCCAGGCTGGTTTCCCCTTTCGCCCCTTCCCCGGAGATTTTTTTTGCCCGGAGATGCCTGTCTTCCCTAATCAGACTCCCTCCTTCCTCTGGTTCTTACATGTTCGGAGGAACCTAGCCCAGACCAGCAGACAGACTAAGGTGCAGCAGCCACGGGCCACAGCTGCAAGAAGGCGGAACAAAGACACTCTGTGCACACACCCAAGGAATCCTGGGCGTCACTCAAAGCCAGGCACGCAGCCGTGAGGGGATCTGGTGACTGTCTGACCGACAGAAATGAGCCAAGCACGGAAGGACAGACTGGAGACCGCGGAACGAGGGGGAGAAATATGAAAAAACCAAGAGCAAGATTTTCATGCCAAAAGGAACAGACTTTGGAGATGACTGAGGAGGGAGGTGTGCCAGGGAAGGAAGACTAGAATGGTCTAGACTGTTGACAGGTGCTAGTGAAATAGCTGCACACAGTCAGTCCACAAGAGGAAGGAGAGACATCAAGGATGGGGGAGGGTAGAATTGAGGGATTTGCGTAGTAGTTTAAACTGAAGGATGCAAAGCTGATGATAGGAAATGTAAGCCTCCATCTAATTAATGATAAAATAAAAAATCTTAAAAAAAACTCAACCAGGGCTGATCCCCGGTGGTGTAGTGGTTGTGCGCGGGACTGCGGCCCACTGGGACGGAGGTTCGATTCCAGCAGTGGGGCTGGGCCTCCTACTCCCACCGCCGGAAAGCAGTGATGCACCCCCCCTCCCCCCAAAAAAAAGAAAAAAAATAACCAACCAGAAAAGCCAATAACTTATGTTCAGCAAAGCAATTATTTACACCGGTGAAATACTAAATACTAAATATCCTACAATACAGTATTGGGGGGATAAATTATGGCCTACATGATAAAGACAATGAAGTGGCATTGAAATAATGTTGCAGGGCTGAGCCCCGGTGGTGTAGTGGTTGTGCGTGGGACTGCGGCCCACTGGGACGGAGGTTCAAGAACCAGCAGTGCGGCTGGGCCTCCTACTCCCACCACCAGAGAGCAGTGATGCCCCCCTCCCCCCCCCCCAAAAAAAAGAAAGAATATTGCAGTCTTCTATTTTCACACCATGGGAAATTGTGCACGCTACATTGTAAAATTAAAAAGCAAAACAGGTGTGGGCCAGACACGTGGGTGACCCTCTTCGTAGGTGCAAAAAACCCCACCAAGGTTTGGATTTTGCAAAAAATAAAAGGTAAATGATCTGAGTTCCTTATTAAGTAATAAGTGACCTAAAAAAAAGTAGTAAGTGACTATACATCAACCAGTAACAAAGTTGCAGCAAGGAACAAAGCATAAATTTAATTTGTGCATCTGAGGTTCAGGGGGTAAAAAATTAAACCATTTTCTCAATGATTTTTTTTTTTAGGCATCACTGCCCTCAGGTGGTGGGAGTAGGAGGCCTAGCCTTTGCTTCTGGGAACTGGAATTGAACCTCCAACCCAGTGGGCCGCAGTCCCGCGCACAACCACTACGCCACCGGGGCTCAGCAATGATGATTTTTTTATTGCTTTTTTCTTCTCAGTATTTATTCATCCAGTTTAAACCCAACTAAATTTACTAACTCCAACTTTTGTAACGTGGAACATGTACATTACTAAATAAAATCTTAGGAAATCAAACGATTTAAAGAGAAATTCTGGACCGTCCCAATCCCAACTACGTGGACAGCCCCCTCTCCCTGCAGAAGAAGTCACTTCAGAGGACAGCACTGAAGCTACAGCTCAGGGAGAGGGACATGTCTGATCAGAGCACATGGGAGCAAATGAAAAGGTAGGGAATGAGAGTGGAGCACGTCCTGACCCACCAAGCCTTGAGGACGATATCCCTGCTCAGAGTGTCCAATGTACAGAGAGGACCCTATGGCCGGCCCCACTATGAGACACAACTTCCCTCACTGACCTATAGCCTTACGGGACAACACTGGAGACACAGTGTGTCCTATCTGACCCCACCACACTGAGGCCAAACACTAAGGGCTTTCAACAGAGCAGCAAGGGGAGAACAGCAAGGAAGTCCTGGGGGAGTACCAAAAATTGACTTTGGGGTCTGGGTGTGGCACTCCATCACACTCAACTGGAAAACACTCCTAAAGGTCAACAAACAGACCTTGAACTACTTACAGACTTTTTTGGGGGTCACTTTTTGTTGTTTTGTTTTCTTTTGTTGTTTTGTTCTGTTGTCTTTGTGTTTATCTTATTATCTCTGCAGCTCTATCTAGATAAGATAGGTGGGATAAACAATCTGGAGAACAACAGACCTCCAGTTCCGGGGGACATGAGAGAGAGGCGGGGGAAATTAAGCGGATGTTAATAAACTGAGGGACAAGGGAACAACAGGTGATCCAAGATGGATGGCAAGGAGGGTGTAGGAGGCCTGGTAGGGATTGATCAAGGGCAATGTAACCGAGAGGAATTACTGAAACCCAAATGAAGGCTGAACAATATAGTGGGACAAGAGGAAAGTAAAAGAAAATAGAGGAAAGAACTAGAAGGCAAAGGGCAATTATAGAGGTCTAAACACAGGCATGTACATACTTAAATATATTTATGACAGGGAAATAGATCTATGGGCATACATTTTTTTACTACCCTCTAGTCTTTTTATTTATTAAGCCAGGTACATATTAAAAATTTTCTGCTGCATACTAGATGATCTGCCTGAAGTTCTTTCTTCCCATAGTGCTTCAATGCCTCAAAACTCTAGGGTCTTTTGTGCTTCATCACATTTCAAGACTGTCCTACCAGCCAGCTCTACATGAAAGCTGGTGGAAAACTAGTCTTAGGTAGGAAGCTTCTTTGTCCAGGTCCTGGAGAATGTTATAGGAAAGGCGAGTGGCAGCTGCAGGTACTTTGCTGACCCGAGTTGTCAAAGTCTCTCCAAGTTGTTCTTGCCTACAGTTGGAGATCTAGGTACATATAGTTATAGGTTTAGTATTAAGGTAGCAGACGGTCACTGGGCCTCTAGTCAAGTAACTCCTCAGTTTAGGAACACTTTGGTCTAGTAACCTGGCATTCCATTATGCTCACCTTCCCAAAATGATCCATTATGCTCACCTTCCTAACAAGATGCATAAGCAAATGTGGTGAAGAAAACTGATGGTGCCCAGCTATCAAAAAATGTAACATCTGCGGGTTGAGCCCCGGTGGCGTAGTGGTTGTGCGCGGGACTGCGGCCCACTGGGACGGAGGTTCAATTCCAGCAGTGGGGCTGGGCCTCCTACTCCCACCACCGGAGAGCAGTGATGCCCCCCCCCCAAAAAAAAGTAACATCTGGGGTCTTAAAGGATTGAAGATACACAAGCGGCCATCTAGCTCAGAAGCAACAAAGTCCACGTGGAAGAAGCACACCAGCCTATGTGAACTTGAGGTGTCAAAGGAGTCAGGTATCAGACATTAAAGAACAAAAAGTCTTATCGTGAATAAGGAGGAGTGCAAAGTGGGAACCCAAAGCCCATTTGTCAGCAACTGGACATCTTATAGAAGAGTCTCAGGGAGGAGATGAGTCAGGGTACAATATAGCCATGATGAAACATACAACTTTCGGCTGAGCCCTGGTGGCGTAGTGGTTGAGTGCAGGACTGCGGCCCACTGGCTTGGTGGTTCAAATCCAGCAGCAGCAAGGCTGGGTAGTTCCCATGATCATCAGAGGGCAGTGATGCCGATATATTAAAACAAAACAAAAAAATATACAACTTTCCCCTAGTTCTTTGTTGTTTTTTTTTTGTTTTTTGGCATCACTGCCCTCTGGTGGTCGTGGGAGCTACCCAGCGCTGCTCCTGAGGGCCACCGCTGGATTTGAACCACCAAGTCTGCAGGCTGCAGTCCCACACTCAACCACTTATGCCACCGGGGCTCAGCCCCTCATCTAGTTCTTTATTGCTTCTCTTTCTCCCCCCCCCCATCATAATCCCAATTGTACCTTACAAATCTGGCTAGACCAGAGAATGTACACTGGTGCTGATAATAACTGGAAACAGGGAATCCAGGACAGATAAACCCCTCAGGGCCAATAATGAAATTAGTGATATGGTTTGCCACCTTCCTGATGCTGCACCTCTTTCATACAGTTCCTTGGTGGTGACCCCCCCCAAACCATAAAATTATTTTCACTGCTACTTCATCACTGTCATATGCTACTGTTATGAATTGGGTGACCTGTGAAAGGGTCTTGTTGGATCCCCAAAGGGATCTCAACCCTCAGGTTGAGAACTGCTGGTCTAAGGGGTTTCACTGGAAACTTAATCCACATGAGGACACTGCACTTGTGGGTTACGCTTCCACTGTCAGCCATAGCCTTTTGCAAAGCAGGTGTGGCAGGCATGTACTCGTGTCAATTTCATAATTGGGAGTCTAGGGGTGAAGTCTGGCCTGTCAATCAGGAGATGGCCAATGAGGCCTCTGTATGGGCATGGCTTTCTCCTGAGAATTCTGGAAAGTCTTGTGGTATTTCCCAATTGGAGAAGAGAGACTTGACTCAGTTTCTTGGAGTCTGTCTACCTGCAAGACAAGATGGTGGCATGCTGATCCTGAGACCTGAAACCTGGAGGAGCCAGAGGAGAAGCCACAGGGACTTGCCCTCATGGAACCGGACCTCTGACGCCAGAGAAGCCACAGAGAGACCTCTGTCAGCCTGAGATGCTTCTACCGCCAATGGACACTGCTGATGGACACTGAGCCCTGGAAATGAGGAGCCATGGGGAGACTCCTGCCAGCGCCGGGATGCTTCTGTTGCCGCTGGATACATGAGACTCTGCACCCACTGGCTTGTGACTTCATGAGTTGGAAGGAGACTTTATGGACTGGTGTCGGACATATAGGCTAATATAGGACTTGTGACCTTGAATTGGATTTGGTTCGGATGCTTTCTCATGTTCCATTCCTCTTGTATGTAAACTTTTTCCTTATATCCTTGTGTGTTTATGAATCTGTTTCTCTAGTCTACCCAGACTGACACAGCAGGTCTCTGCAATTTGAGCTCTGTTACCATTTCCCCTTTGGATTTGGATTATATTATTAACAGCCCTTGGTATGCTTCTTCCATGTGGGCTTGGTTGACACTTCATTTACTTGGTTGCTGCTTTTAATACAGGCACTTAAGACCCCAGATGCGATTCCTCCTGAGAGCCGGACACCACCTAGTTTCTTTACCACATCTTGCTTCAGCACCCATGTTTTCAGTGACCTTCATGAGGGCAGCCATCAAGCAGGGTCATGTCAGAAGCATGAACTGCTCTTCAATTGAAGCTAGACTTCAGTGTGAGCCCAGAATCCATCCACAGAGCGATGGTGTACGTATGTCTCCGGTTCACATTAGAGACGCCATTGCCATGTTATGCTAGAGAACATCACCCATCGTCCCCCCAGGAACCCAACTCTGTTGATAACCAAGACGCAGAGGTAACTTCCATCAGGTCACTGGTGACTCAGAACAACCCCACGGGACACGGTCGAAGCAACCCAGTCAGTTTCTGATTCGGAACCTCTTTATGGGAGTAGAAAGTCTTGCCTTTCTCCAGCAGCTGGTGGTTTCCAATTGCTGATCCTGCAGATTGCAGCCCAGTTCATAACCACTGAACACCACCAGGGCCGTCATTGGTTTAGCCCGTGGTGTCGGACTGAACACACTGTTGACAAAGGGAAAGTGCACAAGCACAGACCAGCTATGGACTTCGTTACAGGAACTGTCAACTTGTACAGATTAAACTCTTAAGTGACTGGGCGCTCGTTCAACAAAGGAGGTTGATAATAGGGAAATCCGTTAACTAATTACAAGTAAACGCATTTTATGTTTATCAACTGGATCGTGTAACTCTGATCTAAACTATTTTCTAGACGGTCACCACCTGTCTCTGTTAGGATATACTGGGTGTTCTATTGAGTGGTAGTTCTTTAAAAAAAAAGTCTTATTGTTTAATATAGCATTAAAATAGAATTTTAAAGCTCTACTGACCTTCCCTAGGGTGATTTCTAAACATGTCACGTTGCTTGGTGACCCTTTTGTATAAAGGGTCTCTCATTCCGGCTGCCTCCACTCTGCCCCACCTCACTTGAGCAGCAGGGAGGTTTTCTACCTGCAGGCCCATTTTAGAATCCGTTTGGGTCCCGGCTGAGTAAATGCCAGCAGGTCGACTTCCTGTGTGTTCAGCCTTGGGGAGCGTCCTGTCCACCCACGTGTGTCCACTAGAGGGCGGGCCGAGCTACAGAGGACAGAACCCAAACTCACAGGCAACCTGTCGGAGAAACGGGTCTCTCATCCACCTGTCCCGGATCCAGCCAGCCCCTAACCCGGCGGCTGCACGAGGTTCCCGGGACATGTGTCTAGCTCTGGGTGACACCAGGGGGTCTATCCTGCCTTCTAAGTGGTCCAGTGGCCAAACGTGTGTTTGTACTGTCTTAAAGCATGTGTAAAAAGAAGAAGGGGGTGGGGGAGGGGTGTTTCCAGTTTATCTTGGGATTTGAAATACAACGCGTTAACCCTAAAGCATTTGAATAGTGACAAGATGTTATAATATCTCATCTCCTGTGTCCTTAAGAACCAGAATATGGGGCTGAGCCCCGGTGGCGTAAGTGGTTGAGTGCGGGACTGCGGCCTGCGGGCTTGGGCGGTTCAGATCCAGTGGCGGCTCTCAGGAGCAGCACTGGGTAGTCCCCACGACCACCAGAGGCAGTGATGTCCCACAGGGGAAAAAAAACAAGAACCAGAATATTTAGTGCGACAAGGAGCTCCAGATGTCATACAAACAAAGGCCCTGCCATCTTGTCCTCTCTTTGAGTCTTACCCACCCGACTTGGGCTTTCTGAAATGCGTGTCTGGAGAGCAGGGAGCCCCTCTTTTTCCTTCCTGGTGTCGGTGGGCTTGGGATTAGCTGTCCAACAGGCTGTTGTCCTGAGTTTCCAGCGCCTCTGGAGGAGCATGATCCTGAGGTGCTCCCGAGTGCTCCCCGGGGTCACTGGGAAGCTCTTGAAACAAGGCCCTGCCCAGCCCAGCAGCCGGAAACATGGCACGCGCTGAGTCTGCGGACTCGAAATTGCGCATGGACTCACAAGATTCAGAGGGTTGGTTTTGTTCTTGGTGCAGTGGGTGATTCCAGGCGTGGGGCAGGAAGTGTGCAAGACCAGCATGAAACCACGACGACCGAGGCTATGTGTATCAGATTGTAAGGAAATCAGCAAAGACTATTAAGATCATGTCAAAGGCCCCCCGGAGCCAAGCGCCAACGCCCGAAGAGGAGACGATGCAAACCTTGGTCAGGATGCTGCCGTCAAGCCAGTTGCCATCCGGTGGACATTAGCTCACAGAGACCCCAGGGCTGTCGCTGACGGATCCAACGCTCCTCTGCGTGAACGCAGCCCCCCAACTGCCATCGAATAGCCATGCACGGAGACGTCTGTGCCAGCCAGAGCACCTCCTAACAGACCTGAAATATGTTTCATCCATGACTTGGCGGGGTGTGTGTGTGTGTGTCACTGAACAGATATATGTGTGATAGGAAACCATTCTCTTGAAGGTGATGAAGGGAAATAACTGAGAAGGAGTTGTTTTGCTGTTTCTGTGTACAGCGAGTAGGGACCGTGGTGGAGCAGTGGGTTAGGCATTGGGCTGCGAACCACTGGGTCAACAGTTCCAAACTCACCACCTATGCATATGGAATTTGGACATTGAATGAGGAAGACCTGGGGGGGGGGGAAGCAGATAGATGCATTTGAATGATGGTGGGGGCAAAGAGTCCCAAAAGAAAGTGACAAATCTGTATTGGAAAAGAAGGACAGCCCGGATCTAGCCTCCTCCCTGGGGCACAGACAACAGAAAAGTGGGTCAAGGGAGACGTCGGGCAGGATGGCAAGGTAGACCCTCAGCATTGCAGGAGCGTGTGCAGCCTGGGAATGCCCTCAGCAGGGCCCTGTTTTCCAGAGATACCAGAAAGAGCTGGTTCCCTTTCTGTCCTCGGTGCAGCCGTGGTTCCTGGTCCCAAGAAGCATCTGAAGCGCGTGGCTGCTCTGAAGCCACGGATGCTGGACAAACTCACGGGGGGATTGCTCCTGGTCCATCCACTGGTCCCCACAAGCTGAGAGAGTGTCTCCCCCTGACCATTTTCTTAAGAAAGAGGCTAAACTATGCTCTGACAGGAGATGAAGTTAAAAAAATTTGCACGCAGCGGTGCATTAAGATTGATCGCAAGGGGGCTGAGTCCCGGTGGCGTAGTGGTTGTGCGCGGGACCGCGGCCCACTGGGACGGAGGTTCAATTCCAGCAGTGGGGCTGGACCTCCTACTCCTACCACCGGAGAGCAGTGATGCCCAAAAAAACAAAAAACAAAAAAAACCCCAAACCAAAACAAAACAAAGATTGATGGCAAGGTCCGGACGGATACCACCTACCCTTCTGGTTTCATGGATGTCATCGGCATTGACAAGACCGGAGAGAATTTCCGTCTGAGCTGTGACGCCAAGGGTCGCTTTGCTGCTCATCGCATTACACCTGAGGAGGCGAAGTTCGCGTTGCGCAAAGATCTTCATGGGCATTAAAGGCATCCCTCACCTGGTGACTCTTGATGCTCGGAGCATCCGCTCTCCTGATCCCCTCATCAAGGCGAATGGCACCCTTCAGATGGATTTGCAGACTGGAAAGATGACTGATTTCATCAAGTTTGACACTGGTAACGTTTGTGCGGTGACTGGAGGCGCTAACCTGGGAAGAATTGGCGTGGTCACCAGTAGAGAGAGACACCCTGGCTCTTTTGATGTGGCTCCTGTGAAAGATGCCGATGGTAACAGCTTTGCCGCCCGGCTTCCCAATGTTTTCGTTATAGGAAAAGGCAACAGACCATGGATTTCCCTTCCCCGAGGGAAAGGTATCTGCCTCACCCTTGCCGAAGAGAGAGACAAGAGACTGGCTGCCAAGCAGCAGTGGGTGAAATGACCTGGGTGATGGAAATGGAGACATCTCAGAAGGAATAGACACAGCATAATTAAAAAAAAAAACAAAGAAGTACAGCCAGAATCCTCCTCAGAGACAAGATAGCAAGACTTCATCTCACTTACTTTGGATCTGTCAGGAGAGACCAGCCCCCGAGAAGGACCCCATGCTTGGTCAAGGAGAGGGGGGTGGGAAAGAGGAAGGGTGGGGACCCGGTGGACAGGCACAGTGACTATAGCAGTGGGCTCTGACCGATGGAGGCGCAGTTGTGAGGATGGTGGTGGACCTGGGAGTGTTGCTGTTATGCACAGGGTTGCCATGGCACCGAACAACCACCACCACAAGCACAACTGACCCTGCGACCTAAGTCAAAGCCCCCATTGTACCTTCAGCAGTCCATTTCCACCTTTCTAACAACAGCCCTTCGGTCTCTCTTCTGTGTCGAGGCATTTCTGTGCCAGTAAGAAAAACGGCAAGTGTTATAGTTGATTAGTATTATTATTTATTTAATCTGAATTTCATGAGCTAACTAAGTCCCCATGGAAGAAGCACACCAGCCTGTGGGACCTCAGGATCATCATACTACACACCCGCAGGAGGGGTGGTACCAGGGCTTAAGTGGAGACACCGGCTTTCAGGCAGTGCTGTGGGTGACAGCCACAGCCTAAGTCCCATCTGCAAGGTCCACCTGTAGCTCAAGCCTCCGGTGAACCCTCTCTGACCAGAGTTGGGGGATGTGAATAGTCTTGCTGTCAGAGAGCATTCAGTCAGCCATTGTGGGTATAAGTAGGTTAAAATGTGAGAGCTTATCATTTGATCTCCCTTTTGATCATTTGAAAGTTCTTTCAGGTTTTTTTTTGGGGGGGGGGCATCACTGCTCTCCGGTGGTGGGAGTAGGAGGCCCAGCCCCACGGCTGGAATTGAACCTCCGTCCCAGTGGGCCGCAGTCCCGCGCACAACCACTACGCCACCGGGGCTCAGCCCCAATATTTTCTACTTTTCAGTTGAGGTTTTTCTCTGTTCTGCTTTGTGATTGTCGTTAGTTTTATTTGTTGTAGGTTTTTTGGGGGGTATGTTTTTCTGTATATGAAGTGCAGAATAGGTAAATATATAGATTCAGTAACTGTATTAATGCTTTAGTGGGGCTATGGCAGGGGGTGTTGGGGGAGATAATAACAGTAAGTATGAGAAATAAGGAAATGTTCTGAAGTTAACTGTGGTAATGATTGTACAACTCTTCATGCTATGATTGAACTCTTGAACTGTGGATTATGAGCCAAAAAAAATGCTTAAAACAACATAAAAAAGAACCTGAATTTCTAAGATTGATTGTTCCCTAAATTTGCTATCTTGAAAAAAAATGTTCTATCTTTACTGTGAATCACGAAGACAGTGTCAGCGGACTCAGCCCTGGTGGCATAGTGGTTGTGTGCGGGACTGCAGCCCACTGGGCTGGCAGTTCAAATCCAGCAGCCACTCTCCAGGAGCAAGGCTGGGCTTCCTAGTCCCATCAGGGCAGTGATGCCACACACAGAAAAAAAAAAAAAAGACAGTGTTTTCCAGAGTGAATGATACAATTCCTATGGGGAACTGGGCCCATCCAAGGGGACTGCACAAACTGATACCTACTGTCTGTCCTGAATTATGGGCTAAAGTTGATCCCACTTTTCCTTTTTAACCAAACGAATCCATTTTTCCATTTCAAGAACATTGACTAGAATCGACTTGTCAGACTGCTAACCAACCACAAGATCTCTGGTTCAAACTCACCTGATAACTTGGGAGGCAAGATGAGGTTGTCTGTGGGATGAAGACAGAATTATTATACTCTAAAATATGAAGCA
>PVJH01044384.1:0-13023 GCA_004026705.1 Nesogale talazaci | reverse complement strand
AGGACCCCTTTTCTCTCCTCACACCAAGAAACTGTCGGAAAACATAAGCACACCCACATGGGCGGGTGGGAAAGAGTTTAATGAAGACTTTCCTTTTAAAGTTGGGGTGGAACTAAAGGAAACCAAACAGGGATAGAGCGGGCTAGCAACAGTGGGAGGTCATTAGAGCTTTGAGGGCCAGGCGGAGAGAAAGGTAGCTGTAGAAGATGACTCCCAACGAGAGCCCTGGCCACATGTCCAAGAATGCCACTGGCCGGGGCCTCGCCAGTGCAACGCCATCTTCTGATTTGCTGATGCTGAGTCCAACCCAAGGCCAGAGGGCAAGGAAGCCCGTTTCGATGTGCCCCACACTCACATAGTCGTTCTTTGGAGCGCAATCCAAGGGGTGGTTGTTTGGGTGGTCAACCAAGATGATTCCAGCTCACAGAAAGCTGGCATACAGCCTGGCAGGGTAGAACTCTTCCAGGGGTTTCTTGGGCTTTCAGCTCTAGAGCAGTAAGGTCATCTTTTCTCCTGTGGGGAGCCTGTTGGGTTTGACGCTCCGACCTTTCGGTTAGCAGACGCTCACTTAACCACCAGGACTGCTTTACCAAACCCCAAGTGGAAAAGTCCACATCCAAACGTCACTCTTTCGGCATCAACCTCTGCCCTCTGTTCCCTCAGATGAGTTCCTCATCAGCACTGGCGATTTTGCAAACCAGGAAAATGCACCGGTAGGTTTTGGGGTCATGCAACACTTGGATCATGACCTCGACCTTTGTCATGGCCTCCTACCACTCTTCCTTGGACCTCAAGTTACTCTTTCTGCTCAGCTCCCATCTGCCGCAACATCCAGTCACCTTCATAAACCAGCAAACAGAATGTGTGAGAAAGGAAATGTTGAAAATCATGATGGCAACAGAGGTACAAATGTGTTTGACACAATAGATGTATGGAGGGATTGTGATAAGTTGTATGAGCCCCCAATGAAGTGATTTTTTCAAAAAAATATCTTTTAAATGGAATATGTGAAAAATAATAATTTAAAAAATGGACTATGTGTTTTTTTCTATTGAAATGCCTTCGCCGCACCCACCCCTCTCGGTACACACAGATCGTAAGTCTGGCACGCAAACTGCTCCACAGCCAGGCCACCCAACTGACTTTTCCAGTTCTATCTCTTGCGTTCCCTGCCTTTGTATCTTAGCTACTGACCCCACTGCACCAATTCTCATTTTCCAAACACTCTTTCACACGTCCTTGTTTCTATATGTGCTGTTCTTTCTCTCTAGAACACTCCCAAATGTCAAGTGCTCTGTGAAGCTATTTTTGATGCCGGAGGCAGTCAGCTACACCCTTCCCACTCCTCAAAGAACCTTGGACACCCTACTATTACGGCATGCATCACCTTGAATTGCAATTAATTTTTTACATGTCTCTCTCCCCTATTATGCTGGAAATTCCTTGAAGGCATGGACACTGTAAAGTTTGGCTTATTACCGATCTCTCTGTACCCAGCGCAGTACATAGAACAGGGTCGGAACTAAATGAACATTTCCTGAATAAAGGAAATAAATTAATAAATGGGAAAATGAACAAAGAATGACAACAGGGTTCAATGTTCCCTTCTAACATCTAGTACAGGGGTAAGAACACACCAAATGTAACCAATCTGTTTCTGTGGACTGACTCACAGGGACGTCATGTGTGTCAGAGTAGACATGCTCTTCCTAGGAATTTCAAGGGTTGCTTTTTCAGCAGTATATAGCCAGGCCTTTCTTCTGAGGCACTCTGGGTTAGACACAAACCCCCACCCTTGCGGTGAGAAGTTGAATGCATGAGCCTTTTGCCCCGTCCCCCAGAATCTCTACCCACCAAACTTGGTTCGTGCTTATTCTTGATTAAAATAGGGACTAAACCATTGCCTGGAACAAAAGAGGGAACTGGAGTTAGTTTCGGCAAAACTATGGAAGCTGTCTTTGAGGTAAAAAGGAAATGAGTTTTAAGAAGCCTATAAACTTCAGGGAAGAAGTGCCAAGATACACGTGACAAGGCAATCTGCACTCCTCTCAGTCCAAGAACAAAGGGTTCCTGGTTTAAGTTCTGGGACGGTTTGTTCCACAAAGCAGCTGGGCAGAATTTCCTCACACGCACACTTCTTAATGTATGGGAAAAAGAAAAAACAAAACAAGCAAACGCAGCAAAAGGGAATAATTAGTATAAACATTTTTTTTTTAATGCACTGGACAAACCCCAAGAAGAGTGGAAAAAAATGTTGTGGGTTAAACATCTGTTCAGTCGGAATAAGACAGAGCCCTTGACAGGCTCTGTGGCCTGTGCGTGTCCTTATGTGCCCGAGGTTTATATCTGGGCTCCCACAGCTCAGACAGCCTAGGGAGTGCCCCAGAAAGAAAGCTCATTCCAGGCCGGGAGGCACTCCTGTGACGCCAGTCGGGGCTCTGCGGGGAGGTCTCTCCATCGCGTCTGACATGACAGAAACCACACAGGAGTGCAGCAGGAACAAGCACTGTCCTATGTGTCCAGGTTTCCACGATCTCTGCATTTTGCATGGGAAGTGACCAGGCAGCACACAGTCAGAAGGATTAACACTGCCTTCCCGCCTCAATGAACCTTGGTATTGAGAAATTAAGAACAATCAGAGAAACCAACAAACAAGGAGCTCCTTGGGAGTCCGTCACCGGGGTCAGCAGGGAGTGTCTGTCCAGAAGAAATTTCCATAGGCTACTTCTTCTCCAACCTGTGCTATCTGTTAGCTGTTCGAGGTGAGCACGTGGGATCCAACTGACGAAGCTAGCTGAGAACAATAGAGCACTACGCAGTGGGCAGCACCTGGAGAGAAACACCCTGGAGGTGTGGGTGGCTCAATCCTCATTCCTGTGACCCTAGATCATGCCACCTGAGTGCCCTTGGCCTATGTGAGCTCACATCTGAGCCCTCTGATCCAGTTTCATCAGCCCGACTCACTTGGGCAAGTTTCATTCTGAGGAGCATGCGCGTCAAGGCAGGGAGAGACTTAGCCCCATTCTTTATCCTTGTTTCTGGCCATGAGAGAAACTCACCGTGCTCTGCTAACTGCAAGGCCCACAGTTCAAAAATAGTAGCTGCTTCACAGGGGAAAGATGGGGCTCTCGATTCCCATTACAGGGCAGTCTCAGAAACCCACAGGGGACAGGATCCCCTGTCCTATGGGATCACCATGAGTCAGAACTGACGCCATGGCAGTGAGTTTTTGTTTGGTCTCTCCCTCAAAGGGCTAAAGCTCTGTGTTTTGCTGTTCATGTGGCATGAAAGTCTAACTCTGGGGTTTTGTTAAATATACTGTGTCTCTTGCTCAAGAGGATGGCCACGCCTTTCCAGGCAGAAGCAACTGTCTTAGTTTCTTTCCCTTACTTGTTCCCCAGTACGGTGCAGTCCTCACAAGGACTTGCCATCATGGTGCCTGCGGTAGGTACCCTGCTCATCTAAGTCCCATGTGACTTTTTTACAGAAACGCATTTTCTGTGACCTGCCCCAACTTCTTTAGTCCTCTAGGAGTGAAGCTCTTTGCTTCTCTACAGCCTTGCAAGGTAGCCAGCTGGTGCCTTAGCCCATATAACTCTGCAGAGGTCCTCAAACTTTTTAAGCAGGGGGCCAGTTCCCTGTCCCTCCGAGGGTTAGATTATAGTTAAAAACATAAATAAACCTATGAGCAAATTCACCGCAGGCCTGGGAGGAGTCGACTGCAAAGCAGGACAGCAGCAAAAACACCCAGCGGGTTGAATAAATGTCCTTGGTGGGCCACATGTGGCCCACGGGCCATGGTTTGAGGACTGCTGTGACCTAAGCGGTCTGCAACAAGCCCCAGCACTCAGAGCCTTTCATTCAGAAGGTCGTGGGAAAGCAGGGCAGTGACAGGCTGGCAAAAAGAGACCCATGGGGAAGAGCAAGGATTTCACCAGAGGGGAAATGCGCCCAGGAAATCAACTCTAAAAGCTCTCATTTGACACACCCCACTCTCTCTGTTCACACATCCAGCATGAAAAAATTTACAAAGATAGTAGGCACCAGTTTTGATCATCTACCGAATTATGTTTTTAAAAACAATGGGCATTGTTGGAGCTAAAGGATTGAGGGACAATGCTTACATATGGCTCTTCTATCCCTACTTCTGTGCCACCCACCAAATGACTGGGTGAGACCAGCATCTGTGTCAATAGGGTCTGTGAAACGCTAACAGAGGGAATTGGTCGGGGATGCCATTCTGCTGGATTTAAAAAAGCTATCTCAGAGTCAGGGAAAGAGCCAGGGTCCTGGGACCATCAGGAAAGAGGAGCCGTCAGAGCCGTCCATCTCAGACCCCTGTGTGAAGTGGAGAGGGCAGTGGGACACCAGAGGCTGCAGCCGGAAACCATGAGGCCAAACAGAGGAGCCATGCTGAGACTGTGAGGCTGAGGTGTGGGTTTCTGGGTGCACAGCACAGGAACAGGCAGAGCCCCAGGGACCAGGTGGCTGAGGCTGAGGAGAGGGAGACAGGACTGCTGACTGAGAAGAGACACTGCTGTGGACAAGACTGTATCCTTAATATTGTATGCTTTTGACTGTTACCTTCCCCAAGAACCCCCAAATGATGAATCTGGTCTGTGAGTTCTAGGTAGCCAGGACAAAGGGTTGTCTGATCCAGCAAAGCAAAGCACTCTGGGAGAAATGGCTGGTATCAGAGTAGGGTAAAGGGAGTTGGAGGCATGTGGTCATCGTTCAGAGGCCGATGTGAAGGCAGGTTTGCCTGCTCCCTAATGAAACCCAAGGAGGTCAGATGTGCCCCCCGCACCGATGCCATTTCCACAAATGGTAATGCCACAATTTAATTTCCTCTCGGGTCTGGGTATGTGTGGGTGGGGGTGGGGGGGGATAGTTCTGACATCTAGCAGTTGAACAAATCTTGGTCATTCAAATCTCGATGATATTTTATGAGAACATGTATAGCTTTTCTTCATTGGGGCTATAATTGCTGCTGGAGAAGCCCCAACATGTAAAGGTTGATGCTTCCGAATGTGCTGAAAGCTGCTGGAACTAAACCATGCACTGACAGCTATCAAAATGTCACCACTGCGGTGTCAGATTTAGTCAAGATGCTTGGAGATGCAAATGTTCAAGGAACACTGCTCCAGCCAGAGAAGGAAGAGCCGGACCTGGCTGATTGGAGGGGGGCTGGGGAGGGAGGAATATGGGACTGGGAGGGGGGGTGGCAATGAGGAGCCTGGTGCAATGAGGGGACTCAAAGGTAAAGGCTAGCATTTCCTGAGTGCTTCCAACATGTTCTAGTGGCTGGCACCCCCTGTTCCTAGTAGTATCTCAGCGAATTCTCAGCACTATGAAAGAGTTACTCTCGTTATTCCCATTTCAGAGGCGACAGAAGGGAGGCACACAGGGGAAGGAACTTGCCCAGCATCACCAATAAGTAATGAACTTCAGAATTCACACCCGGATCTGCCTCACCCTGGAGCCTACACTGTAACCGTCGTGCAACTTTCCAGTTCCTCCCTGGCACGCCTCTGTGGGATTCCTACCTTCCAGGGGCCCTTTACCTCTGCTGCCCAGGTGGGAGCCACAAAGGCCAAAGAAGGCGCCATCTTCGCCCTGGCCTAAACGCTTAATGGAGAAAGCATGGAAAAAGCAAGTGTTCCTCAATACTTTTTACTCAACGACAGTTCCTAGCCACCTGATCATATATTGAAGAGGAATTTATTTGAGGAATTAGTCATTGGTCTGGAGACATGGCTGCAGCAGCTCAAACTGTGTTTGTGCTGATTGAGGGCACTGGAAATAGTTTGATCAATCAAAGTGTGTTTGAAATTGAAAGCAACCAAAAGGATGGCCACGTGTGTGGTTCTAGTTCCAGTTTCTAGGACATCAGTGGCTTTTAGTCAAATAATGGAAGGTTTCCTCCCTCAGTTTCCCCCAGTTGCCAAATGGGAATGGTACCTTACCCAACAGAGGAGTGGTTGCTTTCGCGGCAGCCTGGCATTCAGTAACTGCTGCCTAAGACTCCCGGACTGCAGACGGGCCGACAGAGGGAGCTGAGGGTCCAACTCTCACTGTGCTGCCTTTTGCACTGAGACTCCGGGGCATCAGGCTGGCTCAGTGGGTGTCAGGATGAGATTCTAAGGAGGTCAGCTATGGGCTTGGGAACCAGATCTGGCTACTAGTTCACATTTAGCCCTTGTTGACAAAGTACGGGAGTCTCTGGGCTCTGAGTAGAGCAAAAGAATAAAGGTCGGGCTGAGCCCCGGTGGCGTCGTGGTTGTGCGCGGGACTGCGGCCCACTGGGATGGAGGTTCAATTCCAGCTCCACGGAGCAAAGGCTGGGCCTCCTGCTCCCACCACCAGAGGGCAGTGATGGCCCCCCCCCCAAAAAAGAAGAAAGGTCTCTGAAATACTTGGGGAAGTTGGGTCAAACCAGAGATGGCCTAGAATCAGCAGTTCTCAACCTCAGGGTCGCGACCCCTTTGGTGGTTGACTGACCCTTTCACAGGGGTTGCCTGATTCATAATAGTAGCAAAGTGACTGTTATGAAGTAGCAATGAAAATAATTTCATGGTTGGGGGGAGGGTTTCACCACAACATGAGGAACTTTATTAAGGGGTAGCAGCATGAGGAAGGTTAACAACCCCTGCCCTAGAAGATAAATGATCTAGAATACTGGCTAATATAAGGAGACCGGTGGCACCGGGAGTTAAAGAGTGGGCTGCAAATTGCAAGGTCAGCAGTCCAACCCTGCCCCATATGCTGTTGTGGAGAAAGACTTACTTGTGGCCTCTGAAACCGACGGAGCAGAGCTCCTTGGCAGTCATGACGACTCAGAACTGACCTGTTGGCCGCGGGTTTGGGGGTGTTGATTACCTAGATCTAGTTACCTTCAGCCCAACTCTCTTTCTGTTAAATCATTTTATTGGGGGCTCACACTACTCTTTTTTTTCTCTCTGCTTATTCATTTATTTACTCTTTATTTACATAATTACTTATGTTTTTCCTGTATAATTAACATTCATCTCCTATCTTTTTTAAAAAAAATCATGACTAAATGCTTTTATGTAAGCTGCCTTATAAAAGATTAGAATGCGGGCTGAGGCCTGGTGGCGTAGTGGTTGTGTGAGTGACTGCAGCCCACAGGGTAGACTGTTCAAATCCAGCAGCAGCTCTCCAGGAGCAAGGCTGGGCTTCCTACTCCCACCAGGGCAGTGATGCCAGCAAAAAAAAATTTTTATAAAAGATTAGAATGCTGTAGATATTTCTCCACGTATATCTTGCTATTTTCTTTTTAATTGGGGGCTCATATAACTCATCACAATCCTTCCATCCATCCATCGTGTCAAGCACATTTGTACATTTGTTGCCGTCATCATTCTCAAAACACTTACTTTCTATTTGAGTCCTTGGTATCAGCTCATTTTCCCCCTCCCACCCTCCTTCACAAACCCTGGATAATTTATACATTGTTATTATTTCTTCATGTCTTACACTGTCTGATGTCTCCCTTTACCCACTTTTCTTTTGTCCAACTCCCAGGGAGGGAGCTATATATAGATCCTTGTGAGCAGTTCCCCCATTGTCCCCCACTTTTCCTTCTCCTCCTAGGATCACCACTCTCACTATTGGTCCTGAGGGGTTTATCTGTCCTGGATTCCCTCTGATGTGTACCAGTGTACATCCTCTGGTCTAGCCAGACTTATAAGGTAGAATTGGGATGATGAGAGTGGGAGGGAGGAAGCACTTAGGGACTACAGAAAAGTTGTATGTTCATCTCCAGGAGCAAGGCTCGTGTCCTATACGCCACCCTGACTCAGCCCAACTCTTGCCACCATCCCCCACCCTAAGCTCTGGAATCATTGGGCTGGAAGATGGCTTCAAGCCAGCAGCGAATCATTGGCTTCCTGCAGCACCCACCGAGATTCTTGGAGCCAGGGAGATGCCGGCAGTGATCCGAGAGAGGAGCGCGCCTGTGTGCACCTCTCCTCAGCTGCCCTGGCAGCCTGCTGCTATTGCTGAAGGAACTGGGAGAAAGCACTTTCAATGCCAGGGCTCCAGGGAGCGTCTGGGTCATCCGCTGCAGCCCCCACATTCAGGAAGCTGGGTGCACAGCGGGGTGCAAGGCTGGGCAAAACCCAAATGACACAAACCGGGTTTTAGTGTGTTTTTGAGAAGGTGAAACTTTTCTGGATCCTGAGCCTTTTCTCTTCCAAAGTTCAGGCCCATGAGTGAGCTACAGTGAGATGGTGGGCAGCTCATTCAACACCCACGTTGGTCCACGCACTAAACCCCCAATAAAAGCCCCCCACACCCACTGTCATCTTGTCAATTATGACTCGGAGTAACCTCACAGGGCCAAGTGGCACTGCCGCTCAGGAGTGCCGAAGCTTGAAATTTGCATGGGGAGAAAGCCTCATTTTTCTCCTTTGGAGTGGCCGGTGGCTTTAAACTGCTGACCCAGTAGTTAACAGTCCAAGGCACAGCCCCCTACACCACCAGGCTCCGGTCCACTCACAGGGCGCTGGAAATGTCCAGCATTCTGCCCAGTTCATACGGCCCCTCTGCCTGATTTACCCTTCGTCTCCTAGATTGCAGGAAAAAACAGCCCTGGTCTGTGAGTCATCCTTGGAGCCCCTGCAGCCTGGGCTTTGTCCTATTGTCTGGGCTCCGCT
Organism: Nesogale talazaci; assembly: GCA_004026705.1. Lineage (NCBI taxonomy): Eukaryota > Metazoa > Chordata > Mammalia > Afrosoricida > Tenrecidae > Nesogale > Nesogale talazaci. The sequence goes on along the minus strand of PVJH01044384.1, from coordinate 4,345 downwards.
GGTCCTGAGTCCACACCTCCAGGAGAGAACGCATCACATTCCCTTCTGCTGAGTAACTGCTGGGCTTGTTGCTCTCTTCCCGGAGGATATGCCATCGTCTTCCTTAGGTCATAACCCCCCTCTCTCCAGACAGTGCCAGCAGGAGGCAATGGCTCCAGGGCAGACTGGCTGGGTGAATACATGACTCTGCTTTTCTTTCAAACTAACAAAAACTAGAAAGACCTGAAACTTAAAAATAGAAAACAAAAATCCTGAAAGGTCCTGACCTAGCTCAAGCACCTCAGAATGCGGGAACTTCAGATGGAATGTTCTGTCTGTCCTTCAGACCCTCGAGTGAAGAGGGGACCTTGCCGATGACATGAAAGCTCTAAAATCTGCTTTCCATCACAAGGATATTTCCAGGCAAGAACTGAAGGGGAATTGTGGCTGCCGGACAGCTGAAGGCACTGTCAGCAACTTCAAAGAGAGGGAGATAGGGCCAAGGCGTTAAGGAGAATAAACAAAGATTTCTTCCTCGGCCAACTTCAACGTTTTTTCTTGACCCCATACTTGAAAGACACCCACGACAGCGATGTAAAGAGTCAAAGTGTAAGACGTACAGCAGGAAATGATCGTGGTGTTGGCAAAGGCTGCTCTGCCTGTCATGAAGTGGGGCAGAGACCTGTGAGCATTGCCGTGCGCCTCACCAAGAGGGACTGACCAGCGGCTGCCACGATGGGCTGGGGCAGGGGAACAATGGCTGAGGACGGCACTGGGCGGGGTAGGGCCTTGTTCTGTTTTGCACGGGGTCGAGATGGGCGGGAAGCAACTCAACGACACCTAAAAACAGCCACGGCGCTATCATACAGCACTATGTTGCAATCATATTGACAGAAGTAAGGCGTGTCCTTCCATATAAGTGAAGGGGACAGAGACCAGAATGGGCCAAGGAATGGAAAATACAGATAGAAGTATGAATACCACCGATCCTAAGATAAGAACACACCTCAGGGTTCTTACCGGGAACAAACGGTGGCAGCCCAGTGACCCAAAACGATGGCCAAGGGTCCCTATGCAGGGCCCTCCTGTGCCTGGGGAGTTCCAGAGCCAAGGTGAGCCTCATGTGTATGGGGCAGTGGGGGGTGGGGGGTGGAGACCTTGTTAAGAGCAAAGTCTGCATTTCAGCATTTTGGCACTTTCCTGTTACGAGTGACAGGACGGTCCTTTTTCTGTTTCTCTTGAAGGCCTGTCTCCCTCAAGTGTTCCCTGTGCAATTTTACTGATTTCAGTCTGCTGCAAGTATTTTGTTGTTTTTATTTTGGTTTTTCAGATCACTGGGTGAAGGCGAGCAGCATTCTATATTCATTCATTATTTTATTTCTGCACTTGTAAATTGAATGACACGGTGCTGTTCTACGTCTTTTACCTATTGGGATCATGACTATTTTTCACATGAGAAAGGATACTAACTTGTTGCTATGTCTGTGAGAGATATCTTGTCTGTCTGTTTGCCATGGTTTCCCTTATCTGTCTGATCAACAGGAGGGAAGTCCAGCGAGGAGGGCTGAGTAGTTATTCCTTCTGCTACCTTGACTTAGTGAAGTATCTGAGTTTCGAACCCAGGCCTCTCTGATCCCACAGTCCGAGCTGTTAAATAACTTGGTAGAGAGAATTCATTGGTGATATGAGACCATAATTGGGAATATCAGTTAAAATGCTGCTTTTTTCATTGTGTCTTCCTTCTTTCATTTGTTACTCGTTGACTTCTTTGCTGCTACCAAAGCCTAGCAACCACCTGCCTTCTGATTTGCTGTTCCAGCTAGACTGGATGTAAAATTAGGCACATCAAGTTTGCCTGCATATACTGTGAAAGAAAGGAGCTGTGTGCAGTTTTAAAAATAGGTTCTTTAGCTGTGGCCCCTTTGCACAGAGGCTGAGGTTCAAGACTCTTTCCCATGAGGTGGCCAGGATTCTCACCTCTGGATAAATGGGGTTTTTCCAAGGGACTGGGAATGTGACCTTCGCACAGTAGGTACTTGACAAATGTTTGTAAAAGATGATGACATGCTTTTCTTTAGTTTTTAAAATTGCACAGGAGAAACTTTTCCAGTCAAGATTAGAGAGGTGGAAATTTTCCATACCCAGGGAAATCATTGGGGTGTTATTTTTAAAAGGAAGAACAGTCTTACGGTGTTCTTTAAGTAGGAAAAAAAAGCTATTTCTATTCTCACAGAAGTCTAAACATTATAAACCAATGCATTTGTTTTCTACAGAAGAATACATAATTCACTTTAAAGAAAAGTTGGCTATGAAGCATATGAACGGAATTAAATTGAGTGAGTCACTTTTTTCCATTAAGTCCTACTTATAAATTAGCATGGTAGAATCAAATTTGGTCTACTACTCAGAGATGTCCCACAGTTAATTAAACTCATTTAAGGAAAAGGTCTACTTATTTTTTTTTCAATTAAAACAATAAAAATAGCATTTCACATTAAGTCACAAAATGAAAATCCCAACTTAAAATGCTCTTGCTACAGTAAGGTAAGGTAAGTGTTATGTATTGCATGGTTCTTGAAATTAATCCTATACCTTTTTCTCTCTCAAGGTAAATAATCCTCCCTCAAAAGCTTCTAAAATCAATTCTTTTGTAGGCTGACTCCGGATAGAATCTTGGGCTAGTAATAACTCAAGTCTTCTTACAATGGTCTATGGCACACAATCACGGCCAGATGTTTATAACTTGTTTATTCTGTGCCTACTACCTGCCGGGTTTTGTGTTCATCAATGGGTAGGGAAAGACAATAGATGATATGTAAATTACGTATGGTCTCAAGAATCTCCCAATTGCTGGCAGACACAGGTAGAATATCATTTTAATTCAATGTGATAAGAACTATTATGGAGCACAGAAAGCCATAAAAAGTACACAAGCGAGATGTCTTTGTCTGGCTTATCGGTGCCGAGAATGGCTGCAGTGGGAGAGCTCTTGGAGCGGACCGTGCAGGGGAAAGTAGAAATGAATCTGGGAGACAAGATGGCAGGCAGAGAAAATAGAAGGATCCCCCGCTTTCCCCCCCCCCCATTTGAAATCTTTTCCTCGAGGTAAGCCTGCTCCCCAAAATGTAACTTTGTTCGACCCAAAGATAAATTGGTAAGCATGATTGGAAAAAAAAAAAGTGATTACTCACTGGCATCATTTCATAAAACATCTCATGGGATAGCTCAAGTGTTCTTCCAGATACAGAACTGGGTTTAGGATTGGAAGCCGACCTGGAGAAGAGGGAGAAAGCCCTTTTCCTAAAATACAACAGCGCATCTAACACCTCTGCCCCCTCGTCCTATTCAAAGCTATGGTCTGTGGAAACAGCCCTGAGCTGCTTGCTGGAGATCCCGCTGACTAGCTAGCATGGGAAGGGTGTGGCACAGGGTTTCTGCCCTGGACTTCTTCCTCTCTCAGAGGATGCATGAATGCATTCTGTGCCTCCGGTGGGCCAGCCCGGCCCCTCTGGTCTATCAGCTCCAGCAGTGGCTCCTCCGGGAAGACAGACACTGTCACTGTGTCCACTCCCACCGGGAGCAACTCCCTATGGCACTCGGGAACTTTCTTGCCTCCAGTCTTCACGGAAGCAGGTGGCCAGCTCTTTGCTTCGGCTTGCAACTGGGTGAGTTCGGCCCGCCAGCCTGTCAGTTAAGAGCAAAGAGCAAACCATCTGTGCCACCCAGAGACCTCTTATCTTGCCCTCGCTCTACAATAGACATTTATTGTGTCGATGCCCAATAAGGATTTCTGGAACGGAGGTCTTTTGAATATGCACTGCCTGCCCTCAAGTTGATTCAACAAAGCAACCCGATGGCGGGGAGGAGAACTGCCCCTGTGGGTTTTCAAAACAGTACATAATCTGGACAGGAGTGGAAAGCCTCGTCTTGCTCCCCTGGTGTGGCCGGTGATTCAAACTACTGACCTTGTACGTAGCAGCTGACTGTGTCACCGGCTAAGTCACCAGGGCTCCTGTAGTCTGAACAAGCCATCGTTGATACAAAGCTTTTGTACCACCCATTCTCTTTTTTTCTTTCCGGAGCACTTTTACATTTATCCCCTCAATCCCATTAGCTCAGTCATCGCAGCATGAAGCTAAGAACCAAGTTGCATAAATCATCAGGCTTCTCATCTGCTGGCATGAAAACAGAGTGGAACCCTTCTACTAGACAAAGAGTGTATGATTCTTACTATCAATCAATTAGTTGTTGAATAAATGAATACATTTCCCCATCTCTTATCTTCCCTTTCTTAACCTGTCATCCTGGAAACTTCTTCACTGTATTTGTAAGGAATACCCCCCCTCCAAAATTACATATATATATA
>PVJH01044383.1:0-13051 GCA_004026705.1 Nesogale talazaci | reverse complement strand
AGACTACCACCTGGTCTTTCTGGATTCCACGTGTTATTGGACCAACAGGCCCCCCCCAAAATTGATGAAAAGAACCAGTGTATCAGGAATAAACAGTCTCAAAGTTGAAAATAAACAAGCAACAGTTGACCTCGGTATGCAGGCTCAATTTAATTTCCATTACAATAGTCCTGAATAGCAGTGTGTGTATGTGTGTATGTGGGGGGACAACAAGGAAGTTTCTGCTCACAGGGGCGGGTTTGTCATCCCAGGGAGACCAAGGGGAAGGTTACCAGCAGCAGTGATGTCCCCATGGCTGGGGCTGGAAGGACACTGCTGCTACTGCTGCTGTGTGGAGTGGGTGGTCTTCAAGTTGCTTCTGCAAAGTGGGACTGTCCTACTGGGCTTTCTGGGCCAATCACCAGACCTGTCTCTGGAGGGGCTGCTGCTGGGTGGGTTTGAACAGTCAGTCTTTTGGCTAAAATACAAGTTCTTAATCCATGTGTACTACCTGGGGATTCTGAAGAACTACGACAGACCCCTTAATGAATCTCCTAATGTAGTAAATGAGGGAAAGGCTAAAACTGTGCATGGTAACAAAAGTGATTAGATACAAAATTATCACCGGTGGGACGATGAACTTAGAGAAGTGATGAGTGTGTGTCAGTGAAATGCTTTAAAGAAAGTGGAATCAAGCTGAGCCCTGGTGGCGCAGTGGTTGTGTGTGGGACTGCGGTCTACAGGGCTGACAGTTCAAATCCAGCAGCAGCTCTCCAGGAGCAAGGCTGGGCTTCCTACTCCTACTAGGGCAGTGATGCCCACACACATTGTGTTAGTCCGGGCAGACTAGAGAAACAAATTTCATAGACACGTATATGGATATAAGGAAAGGGTTTATATACAAAAGGAAAAAGACACTAAGAAGACATCCCAATCCAGTCCAGTACAAAGTCTTAAGTCTGATATTAACCCATATGCCCGAAGTCAGTCTACAAAGTCTCCTTCTGACTCACAAAGTCACAGGTCAGTGGGTGCAGAATCCCGGCGCTGGCAGAGGTCTCCCCATGGCTCCTCACTTCCAGGGCTCAGGGTCCATCAATAGTGTGCCGCTCCAGCTTCGGAGGTCTGGGTCCATCAGGGCAAAGCTGTGTAGTCTCCCCGTTGGCTCCTCCAGCTTCTCAGACGCTGCCATCTTGTCTTTTCCGTGACTTATCGTCTTTCACACTAACTCCCAACACCTGGGGAAGATAGCTACTCATCTTCACGAGGGAAATAGCGCGAGACTTCCCAGAAGTCTCAGGAGAAAGCCATGCCCACACAGACGCCTCATTGGCTGCTCAATGGCTATCTCCAGATTAACAGGCTAGAATCCACCCCCACATTTCAATCATAAAATTAACATAAGCACATGACTGTCACACACACACACACACACACACACACACACACACACACACACGTGGAGTCAAAGGCTCTGTGGAAGCGGAAGGCCATTCTGAGTATGCGGACTGAGCCTGGTCCGTCTGGGAGTCAGCAAGGTTTGCCTGGTTATAGTGAAGCGTTCCAAGCGAGAGAGGACTTAGAACCTGAGAGCTGGAAGAGCTCGTAAGGTCCCAGGCAAGCCCATCTCCCAACACAGAAATGCTAGGAGTCAAGTCTGAACAAAGTGACTGAAACCAGCCTATAGAAGGCACTGAATGTTTTTTTTCTTTTTTGGGGGGAGCATCACTGCTCTCCGGTGGTGGGAGTAGGAGGCCCAGCCCCACTGCTGGAATTGAACCTCCGTCCCAGTGGGCCGCAGTCCCGCGCACAACCACGACGCCACCGGGGCTCAGCCTGGCACTGAATGTTAATTTTAGAATTTGATCTTTTATTCGAGAGCTTCTCAAGAAAAAAAATTTTTTTAATCACTTCCCCACCTCTTTTTGGCCTCACTCCCTAAATTGTTCCCATTTCCGTGAAGTGCTCCTGCCACAGATACGCTATCCATTTGCTTACACGCAAGTGGCTCTTTTGGAAAACTACAAACCAGTGTAATAACTTAGAACCCTCTCCCCTGGACCAATTTTCACCTCTTTAGGGGAAATGTCACCTCGATTGAAAATTCATGCTTTAAGCAAATGAGGTGAAGCAAGCTGATGGTGCCTGGCTATCAAAAGACACAGCGTCTGGGGTCTTAAAGGCTTGAAGTTAAACAAGTGGCCATCCAGCAGCGAGGCAGCAAAGCCCACGTGGAGAAGCATACCTGCCTGTGTGACCATGAGGTGTGGACCCCATCAGGTATTTTACAAAACTGGCTAGACTGGAGCATGTATATTGGTGCAGATAAGAGGTCTCGATACATGAAATCCAGGACAGAGAAACCCCCCAGTAATGGGAGTATTGCTCCCATGAGGGAAAGGAGAAGGTGGGGGGGGGGAGAGGAGGAGAGAGGGAGAACTGATCGCAAGGATCAACATAGAACCACCACCCTACACACCACTACCAGGGGGACAAACAACAGAAATGTGGATGAAGGGAGACAGCAGATGGCATAAGATAGGAAAACAGTAATTTATACTTTACCAAGGGCTCATGAGGGTGGGAGGTGGGAAGGAGGGAAAAAAGTGGTGCTGATACCAAGGGCTCAAGTAGAGAGAAAATTTTTTGAAAATGATGGCAACGTGTGTACAAATGTGTGCGCTACAACTGATGTCTGGGTTGTTGTAAGAGCTCCCAATAAAGTTTAATCAAGGGCAGTGTAGCAGCAAGGAAGGGATGACTAAACCCAAATGAAGGCTAAACATGACGGTGGGACAAGAGGGAAGTAAAAGGAAGTAAAGAACCAGAAGGCAAAGGACACCTATAGAGGTCTACATACAGGCATGTACATATGTGCATATATATAATGAGAGGGGAATAGGACTATGTGCTCATATCTATATGTTAAGAATTAGGTTGCAGATAGACACTGGACCTCTACTCAAGTACTCCCTCAACACAAGAATACTTTGTTCTAGTAACCTGGTGTTCTGTGATGCTCATCTTCCCGACACGATCGCTGAAGACAAGATGGGTGCATAAGCAAATGTGGTGAAGAAAGCTGATGGTGCCTGCCTATTGAAAGACATAGCATCTGGGATCTTAAAGGCTTGAAGATGAAAGAAGCGGTCAGCGGTCATCTAGCTGTGAAGCAACAAAGCCCACATGGAAGAAGCACACCAGCCTGTGTGATCATGGGGTGTCATTGGGATCAGGTATCAGGCATCTAAGACCCAGAACAAAATTATACCCAAGATGAAGGGAGTGGAGGTGGGGGGTGGAGTGGAGACCTAATAACCACCTGTAGATAAGTGGACATCCCCTCACAGAGGGAATCACAGGGAAGAGATGAGCCAATCAGGGTGCAGTATAGCACCCATGAAACACACAACTTTCCTTTAGTTCTTTGGTGCTTTCTTCCCCCCACTATTCTGACCTCACTTCTACCTACAAATCAGATTATACCAGAGCATGCACATCGCTACAAATAAGAGCCCATAACACTGGAAATCCACTAGAATAGATTACCGCCCCCCCCCCCCCCCAACCAGGGCCAACAGTGAGAGCAGAGATACCGGGAAGGATTAGGGGAGGTGTGGGGAGAAAGGGAGAATTGATCACAAGGATCAACCTACAACCCCCTCTCAGGGTGATGAACAATGGAAAAGTGGATGAGGAGTGACGGAGGACGATGTCAGATATGAAAATAATCATCTATAACTTGTCAAAGGTTCATGAGGGAGGGTGGGGAGGGATGGGAGGGGGAAGGAATGGGGAGCTGATATCAGGGGCTCAAGTGGGAAGAGAATGCTTTGAGAATGATGATGGGGGCCTATGTGCAAAGGTGCTTGACCTGCTGGATGAATGTATGGCTAGTCTATCCTGGGAAGAAAAAAAAAGCCCCCTAATGAAACGATTAAAATCGAAGAAGAGTCATGCTTTCTTCAATGAGCAGTGGACGTTAGCTCTCCTCCTTCTCTCTGACTTCCACCCCTCCCTTCTTACCTTCTCTCCTTTCCTTCAGGCCCCCATTTTCCTTTCCATCGCTGAGACAGAGACAAGTGAATGGCACTTTCTCATATTCTTTGTTCTTAAAGCAACTGACACAGAGATGCAGGAATAAAACCACAGTGCATGTTTCACAAAAGAAAAAAAAAAAAAAGGAGGAAAAGCGGGGTTTGTTTTGTTTTGTTTTTGTAAAAGAGTGACGGTAGAAACAAAACCCAAATCCCAAATTTTCCCCCCAATTGTTTTTCTGGTCTTGCTCTGAAGGGCTCCCTGCCCCCCACCCCCCTCGCGCTATTTGCATTTCCGTGGCTCCTTGGAGCTCTCTGAGCTGGTTTCCACTTACAGCCAGCCCGGGTCCAACAGGACTCTCTGGGTTCTCGGCCACCTCTGCCAGCTCTGCTCTCTGAGCCCACTGCAGCAGCCTGGCGCCCATCCATTGCGTCCAGGATTCCTCCTGTCCACTCCTGCCCAGACACTTTACCAAGCTTGTGTCCTTCTCCAGGCACTCGTCTTCCTGACAACGTGTCCAAGTATGTGAGGCCCAGTCTGGGTATCTCACCTCGAGGGAGCAGTCTGGCGGTAGTTTTCTGGCTACAGGAAAGGCATTTGTTTTGAATCGCATAGGATAAGTGATTGTTCTTAGAGCTGTCTCCCTTCAATAGCCGTATCACCCAAGGTAGAGAATGGGTAGAGCCATGTAAGGGTGCTAAACCAGCGTGAATGAATGAAGTCGACCGTAAGATCCTGAGTTACTTCTATTAGGAAGATTCTTACCATCATTACCATGTCTGAAGTTATAATAAATGCTTATGAAACATGCTCAAGATATGTAAATTCACAAGTTAGATACAATTCTTTTATAAAGGTAGTGAAGTTTTATATGAAGATACAAAATACACACATAGGAATTTGAGATTTTATACTTTTCTGCATTAAAAAAACTGGCGGTTTGAGGGGAGAGAAAATCACAAATATTTACTCTTTGACAACTGTGATGGTGAGTACATGTCATTACGCATGCCGTAAACCCCAGGAATTATACAGCACAAAGAATGAGTCTTAATGTAAAGTATAGATGGTAGTTAATAGTAAGATATTGGTATTGGCTCAGAAATTGCAACAAATATACCACACGAATGCAAGATGGTACTATTAGGGGAAACTGTGTGTGTGTGTGTGGGGGGGGGGGTTCGCTGAGGGGCTGAGGACACAGGACAAGAATCACTCACTCACTGCCACAGGTGAATGCTGATTTGCGGTGACCAGGCATGGCAGAGGGCGTCTGGTCCTGTGGGTTTCTGAGGCGGGGACTTTCAGGGGAGAGACAATGTCATCTTTCTTTCAGGGAGGAGTTGGTGATTTTGCACTTCCCCGTGAGGAGCCACCTCACCATCAGGGCTCCTGGAGGTGAAGCAGTATATGGAATTCTATGAACTACGTGCTCAATTCTTCTGTAAATCTAAAAGCCACAGAAGTATATTTAATTATTTGACATAGTCCAAAGAATCCTAAAAGCAAAAGGGTCTAATTACAGTGGTAGCATGTAAGGCAGCTTTGTCATAGAAGAGTGATTTCAAACCGATTAGTATATGGAAAGCATAAAGTTTATTATTATATTATACTTTACTACTCTTCTTGAGCTTAATATAGTCTTAGGTACAGGGCAAGTTAGATTCTGTTTGTAAACAGAGAAGCAAATGTCATTAAAAATCATCCACTAATACTTACATCTTCCTTTGTACACTGGAGATATTAGTCTACAAGCCTTCTTAGAAACACCATGTCAGTTATTTTCTTACAGTTTCTAAGATGGATGTCTTCCAAGATTTGGGTCTTACTGGTTTTACTTAATGGAGCTATCTCTGATGCTTCTAAGATGCTTTGGCACAAGAATAAATCACGTGTCCCCTACTTCCACAAGCAAGTCACAGGGCTGCCACGTCTCTTCTTCTTGCTGGTTTTCGTTTGAAGTTTATGGGCAAGTTCTAGCTCCATAGACAAGGATGGAAATGCAGGTCTGACAAGTAACGTCAATATCAGGACTAAAGGTCCCAGGACTACACACCACTGTAGAGGAAAATATAGGCAGTACATTATCACCTTTTCAGTGAGGGGTATTTTACGCCAATAGTATAAAGCTGTCTTCCACATAACTTCATCTCTCTGCCTATGTTAGACTTAGTCATGGTCAACCATTAAGTTGTGGGGGATTATCTGTGAGTTTCAAATCTTGTCGTCTGATGATTTTAAAAACCGAGAAAGAAAAAACAAACAAAAAACCCCGATAAAGTTAAAATGCTAACTTTTTTCTTTCACATCAACCATCCTTTGAGTAACCTGCTCATGAATTTCTATTTCCTGTTCTGTTTTCTGGGACAGAACACTTTTTCTTTTTCAAAGTATAGTACCTTAAACCGGAGCTTTACAAAACTCTTTTTTGCATTATAGGGTGTTAGGGAGAATTCATACCCATGAAAAAAATATATTTAGAAACGTGGGACTTTGAATTGTTATTCTCCTTTAGCTAACAGTGATTTATTTTTTTTGTAAAAGCATCACTGTGAAGATTCAATCTAATTCTCCTAAGTGAACTCCTCCTCCATGATCCTGACTACAGCATCGAAATATCTAGATATTTATAATTACCGCAACAGCTAGCACAGTTACTGTGCACAGCTTCATTTTTTCCAAAGCCTGGACGACAGCTATCCAGACGTATTACTTGAAAACTGTGGTCTATAAAATGCATAGCGGGTAGAGTTTTATTAAAGTCATGGTAGAAAATATATGCTTGGCTCCGGAAAAATTCTTCGATCCGATTTCTTGCCTGAGATTTAAAAATACCAGAGAGAAGCGCAGTCACTAAACTGTAAACCGAATCTCACTTCTTTCGTTAACAGCAATGGAATGTATTCAAAAAGCACAGCAGGGTTTTCATGGCACTACTCAGAGGCAGCCTGCCCTTGACCTTGTCGATTATGGGCAGTTCATATCCACAAGGACCAAGAAAAAGGAAACTGAGACCAAAACAAAAAACTAACTTTGAATGACTTGTAACACTGTAGATAAGTGGGAGTTGATTAATCCTGGAGCATACACTGCTCCAGAAAAAAAGAGCCAGGTAAAAAACAGAGACCTAAATTTTTTTCCTCATTGGCATTTAAAACTAACTCTATAAATTGTGAAAGGATTTTTCAGACCATACTCTTCCCTCCCCCTCCCCCCTGGTCCCTGACCTTGTTCTTAACCTCTGAGAATAGCAGAAGAGAGAACAGATATGCAAATATGATGACCACCACCAATCTGGAAGCGCCAATTTTAGAAGAATCATGAGTTTAACCCAGGAGGACATGATGGCGATACTCTTCCCCCTGTTGTTCAGCCATTTGGGGAACAAGGTGTACGGATTCGTCCTTCAGTCATGAGTGTGACCCATGCTATTAATCGGAGAGTTACAGCAAGTCCCCAGACTTGTCTTTTGAAACCCACTCCAACTTGCAAAAAGATTGTTGGACACAATCACCTTCGCTTTCTGCAACGCGGCTTTGAACTCGGTGAAAAACCAACAACCGTCCTCATGCTGCCACCCTTCCACACAGTTCCCCGTGTTGGGGTGAGCTCGCCCCCAGCCGTACCCCTGTCTTCATGACGACTTCACCACTGTCACTGAGCGACTGTGAGGAATCGTCGGCCCCTGTGAAAGGGGCACCCGACCCTGCTCTAAAGGAAGACCACGGAAGAACCACGTGCACCTGTGCCAGCTTCCATACAAATTCTACTTCCGAGGCGCATTCAGGAACGCGTGGCTCTCGTAGCCCAGGCTCGGCCTGCGGGGATAAAGGAGGCCGTGAGGCCAGCCCAGCGCGCGGTTGCCCACCGCGGGGGCAGCGGGTCACACCCAGGGGGAGCTTGGCAGGACACGCCAGGGTTTCCTTGGGAACCCCGAAGGAGCGATTCTGTTCTTCAAGGTCGCTGCGTCGGAACCAACTCCGTGAGTCAGTGGGTTTGGGTCTTGTGGCTTGTATTTTTTTTCTTTTCCGGAGACTATACACCTCACAGAGCAGCCTCATCTTTCTCTCTCTGAGCAACGGGTAGGTTTCAACTGCCAACCTTATGGTGAGTCGCCCAGCACCCAAGCCACTATGCCACCAGGGCTCCGTTCTGTATTTTTCCTCAAAAAGCACATCTTTAGTTTAAAAGGCTGAAACTCAAACCCAACAATACTAGTTTCTTTTCAAAATAAAGAACATTTTATTAAACACTTGCTTAGAAATACCTTTGTTATTGACAAATACCATTTAGGTTTTTTAAAGGATTAACTGAAGTGCCAGTATTTATTTTTTCAGATTTATAGTTCTCTTTTTTTGGGGGGCGGGGCTTAATTAGTTTTATTTATTTTCTAACAGTTTTATTGGCACTTCATCCACATAGCAAACAAGTCAATAGCTCAATCATATCAAAATGAGTTGACCAGTCTTTACCACAATCAATTTTAGAACATCTGCTTCGTCCTTGTACCCATTGTTATCCACCTAGAAAACTTTCTTTTTTGATTTTGGCAAAAGCATACACAACAAAACATTCTCTAGTTTGACGACTTCCACATGTATAATTCAGTGCCATTGAGTATACGCTTCCTGTTGTACAATCATTATTGATATCCATCTCCAAATTGTTTTGCCATTAAAATAAACTCATTGCCCCCCACCCCAAGCAAAAACACTCCTTCACCCAGGGTAACTATAGGTCAAGTTTGGTTTCTCTATCTTGGTATAACATGCACACATCATACACTTCCATAGTTAAATCACTTTTTAAAAGAGTTGAGAGATACATTATCACAATCAGTTCTAGTGCTTTCTCCCCCTCCCACATTTATTGATTGCTCCTCAATTCTCCTCTCACCCGTCCCCTCCCCCACAATTTACCTATCTTTACTGGCTATTCAGATCTATTCCTCTTGTATTGCAATACTTACCTGGAGGACATTATGATTAGTGATGTCTTCACAGTCAAGCGTGTGGTTGCATGCAGCTTTCCACCCAGGAGCAAAAGGATTGACTGGAAAGAGAATGAGAGGTCCCCAGAGAGTCGCCAACACCTTCAACATTGCAAGGAAGTTGTGTGCATGCATCTAATTGATCTGATCCTCGTCATGAAGTAAAGTGCAAACGTGGCTTCAATATACATTACGATGTCACTCCATCTGGGGGCTAGTGGAAGTAACTACACCTCTTGGATATAAACACCATCAGTTTGGGTCTTCCCTTTTATTAGGTTCTCGGAAACACAACTTGGAAATTCTATGAGAAATTGCAAGTGAAATATGAGCTGGCCAGTTAAAGCCTGTCAGGTGGTGTTGGCTTCCAAGAGATAAGACTCTATTATATTGTAATGTAAACTCCGTCCTAGTTTTTAAAGCCATAGTCATCACAAGTATTTAGTGTCTTGCAAACATTTCAGGCCTGTGATATAGAGCTCACATTGATATGCTAATTAATTTGTAATGGAACATGGTCTCAAGAGTCTAGAAATACTTATCAAATGTTGCTTTACCTTGAAAGGTTATAAAGAGCTCGTGCATGAGGCCGTGTTTGGGGATTTTCACGTGATGGCACTTATAGGCTGGTTCTATGACATGGCATGTCAAATCATAGATTAAGTTATCCAAGATCTTCCTCAGCACGCTGAAGAGCAGGTCGTTATACCTCCCCACGCAAGATTTTGTGGTGAAACGCACGGCCATCTGATAGGAATAATCGGGCTCCCGGTAGGCTTCCAGAAAAAAAAAAAGAAAAAGAAAAAGAAAACAAGTGTGCCGAGCAGAATTTCTTCTACCAATTTAAAAATAGCCTATTGCATCAAATCTTATCAAGCTTGCAAACCACCACAGAATGTTACTTATCTAATAACACGCCTTCTCTATTTATCGTTGTGATAAATAGGAGATGAGCAATTCTAACAAAAACATATCATTTCCTTCTGGGTGTTGTTTGATCTACTTAGAACAAACGGTAGGCTCTATAGATCAATTGCTAGTGTCCAGAGGAAAAAGCTTCAGAGGGGGGTGTATGTGTACATGTCTTCATTTTTAGCAGTGCTATGGCTGTCAGCCCAAGTCCAGGGGAGAGGACCATCAACGTGCTTTCGTGAAATGCAGCGTGGCTTACTCGACAGTGGAGTCAAGCACTAGGCGGCCAACCCAAAGATGTCATGACGTTCAGGTCTGCCAGCAGCGTCCGGGGAGAAAAACAAAATGTGACCCAGACAAAGAGAAGCCCCCTGGGCAGTTCTAGTGTGTTCTGCAGGGTCGTCAGAAATCGAAATGGACTCCCAGGCCATGGGTTTGGGGTTCTGGTTTTCTTAGCCTGACCTGACAAAACGGTGATGAAGTAGACAGTACTGGCCTCCCTGGACCCAGGGGCTGAAAAAGGACTATTCAGGATGGACTGCCTGTTGGTCAGCAGCCTGAAGGGCGCAGTGGTTAGGCACGAGGCAGCACAGGCCCTAGCACTGGAACGAGACAGAGCAGAGCAGCAAGGAGGACATGCAAACTCGTGGAGCTCTCCCTGGTTTTCATTTATCGAGGGGTCACCAGGTGGGAGGGGGGCAGAGGGGAACAAAAGAGGAGCTGACGCCAAGGGCCCAAAGAGACAGTAAGTGTTTATAAA
Source organism: Nesogale talazaci (assembly GCA_004026705.1). Taxonomy (NCBI): domain Eukaryota; kingdom Metazoa; phylum Chordata; class Mammalia; order Afrosoricida; family Tenrecidae; genus Nesogale; species Nesogale talazaci. Next base: position 2,372 of record PVJH01044383.1, on the reverse strand, counting down.
GGGATGATGGCAACATAGGGACAACTATGCTTGATACAATTGATGTTTGGAATGTTAGGAGAGCGGTAAGAGCCCCAGCAAAAGGACTCAAAACAGAACAAAAGAAAACTAGGCTGCTAACCAAAAGCTCAATGGCCCCAAGCCACCAGCTGCTCCCCGGAGGACAGAGGTGGTCTGTCGACCGGAGAACTCCAGGGGGGCAGGTTCCACTTGCCTGCAGGGTTCCCCTGCGTCAGAACATTCAAACTGCCCCATCAGGCACAAGACGGCTTTCTAGAACAGAGTCCTCTGCACAGAATGAAGGAGTCAGACCTTTGATTCTGACCCAAACTAAATGCACCAAGTCAAATGTTTATATTCTTACCAAACATCACAAATTCATATGTCTTTGTCACCACTTTTTCTTCTTGAGTTTCTGCTTTCAGAGACTTATAGGAAAAAGTACATGTGTAAGGTCCGGAAAAAGACTCCAGAAAATCACTTATCATCAGCTTTCCTGTGTTCGTGAGGTTTATCCGAGTGCTTTCTAAACAGAAATAGCAAAGTGGGAGGCTATTGAACAATGGAAACATGAGTTGTCAACACAAGGCTGTGACACAACATAAAGATAAATTAACAGAGGGCTCTCACTTCAGGAATCTAACAAAATATTCAATGACCATGCAACTATATAGAAAACCATGACATGTATACTTTTGAAAGAGGCATGTATTGGTTTTCTGTCATTCATTTCTTGGCATCGAGTTTTGACTGTCGATGTCAGAATTTCAGAAAATGAATTCAGAAAATGCCCTGATAGAATTACACAGTTTCTTCACATAAAATACAAAGTCATTAATAATGCTTATACTTTAAGACACCCTTTCAGTATCATGAGGAATTACCGATTAAAACTCATCTCCTACAAGAAGGAGAGGGTTTTTTTGGGGGGGGCATCACTGCCTTCTGGTGGTCATGGGAGCTACCCAGCCTTGCTCCTGGAGAGTTACCACTGGAATTTAACCGCCAGGCCCGTGGGCCGCAGTCCCACACTCAACCACTACGCCATCGGGGTTCAGCCCGAATAATAGGGTTTTAGAAAAACTCTGCACTAATCCAGCTCTGAGAAGAAGGAAAAATGACCATGTCTGTTTTTGTCAAAAGAGAAATTAAAGCCTAGATCAAGATGCACCATGATTTGATTTAACCTAGAACAAGTGAAAGTACAGTAAAAATTTAGACTTCCATTGGCTCTTTCTAATAAGCTAAAGCGAATTTTAAATAGTCACAGGGTAAAAAAAATTACTTTCAAAAATAAAAAAATTACCTGTTAATTTGTTATTATTAGGTCCGATCCATACATAGGTGGGGTCCACTGTTTCTTTTTCAGCATGCTTAAAATCCATACAGACAAGAACTGGGCTATTTCGATGTAATTTTACATATATTTTTGCTGTGACAAAATGAAATGAGGTACAGCTACATGATGATGTACAGTGAAATTAACTTAATGCACTTCCTACCACTGCTCCTGGATTCTATTTTACAAAGCCAGCTAAATCACTTATCACTTAGGATAGCCTAAAGATTTTTTTTTAACCTCTGGTGGTTCCACATTGGACTGAGATCCCAATGGTTGGCAGTTCAAAGCCACCAATAGTTCTGATGGATAAAGACTGTGTTTTCTACTGTAACATTTTCAATCTTGGAAACCCACAGGGGGTCACTCTCAGGCAGCATTGACTCAATCTCAGTGAGTATGGTTTTAGGAAGCGATTTTTGCTTCTCCGAGAGTTTTTTTTTTTTGAGGGGGGGCATCAGTGCTCTCCGGTGGTGGGAGTAGGAGGCCCAGCCCCACTGCTAGAATTGAACCTCCGTCCCAGTGGGCCGCAGTCCTGCACACAACCACTACACCACCGGGGCTCAGCCCTCTGAGAAAGTTTTATAAAGAGTGCTAGAGAACATGCCATTTTCCCTTTTTGCTGTGACATTTGTTTCTATCTTGTTTGTAAAAAAAAAAGTACATGATACATTTAGATGTTTACATTAATGTATTGATTCAGAACTCTTTTTTTTTTTTATGGCATCACTGCCCTGGTGGGAGTAGGAAGCCCAGCCTCGCTCCTGGAGAGCTGCTGCTGGATTTTAACTGTCAACCCGGTGGGTCGCAGTCCCTAGCCACCAGGGCTCGGCCCAGAACTCATTTTTTTAAAGGCCAGTGGAATCAATTTAAAAGTCAGAAAAGGGCTTGGGTTTGTTGGCTGCAAAATATTTCCAAAGATGATCACTGTCATCTTTATGGGGACACTGACATTTCACTATAAATTTCCTGTTGAAAACGATAGTCGAGCCTCGGTGGGAACCTACTAGAAGGTTTTAGTCCCTATTCTGTT
>PVJH01044382.1:0-13026 GCA_004026705.1 Nesogale talazaci | reverse complement strand
CTCCCCACTCCCTTCTCCCCCACAAACCCTCAATAATTTATAAATTATTATTATTTTGTCATATCCTACACTGTCCGATGTCTCCCTTCACCCATTTCCCTGTTGTCCGTACCCCAGGGAGGAGGTTATATGTAGATCTTTGTAATCCGTTCCCCCTTTCCACTCCATCTTCCCTTCACCTTGGTCCTGAAGGAATCGTCTGTCCTGAATGCCCTGTGTTTCCAGCTCTTATCCGTACCAGTGTACATCCTCTGGTCTAGTCAGATTTGTCAGGTAGAATTGGGATCATGATAGTAGGTGAGAGGACGCATTTAAGAACTAGAGGAAAGCTGCATATTTTATCGCTGCTACACTGTACCTTGACTGGTTCCTCTCCTCCCCCTGCAAACCTTCCTTCGAGATGATTGAGGATTCCGCGTTGCATTGTGGGATACTCACTGCACTGCTAACTGAAAGGTTGGGATGAGGCTGCCTGCACCCACGGAGTCTTGGGATTCCTGTAGATAGATGCTGGGAGTTTGAGCCAACCTGATAGTGGATTTGGGTTTGGGGTTGAAGGGTAAAGTCTTGTTAATGGTGGCGGAGTGTTTTGAAAAGGATGATAGTATCACAATAAAAAATGCAACCCGTGGGCTGAAGGCCACAGGGTTGACGGTTCAACCCTCTCCAGGAGCAAGGCCGGGCTTCCTACTCCCACCAGGGCAGGGATGGTGGGTGGGGATGGGGTGAGAAATGCAACCTGTGCTACTGCATAGACAGGGGTGGGTAGGTGGGGTGGTGCGTGCTGGGTGGACGTTTGGACGGGAGTATAGATATTTTTACCACATCTTTAACAATATAATTAATTTTCCAAAGAGAGCCCGTGGAAATCGAAGCAATTTAGTCGAGGAGATGCGAGGCTTCGGAAGTGGCTGTCCCACGACTGGCAGGAGGCTGGGCCATTGGAAGAGAGGAAGGTCAGCCCATGACTCCCCTGCCTGGCCAGACTCAGCGGACAGCAGCCCACAGAGATGACCTTCACTGCCACCTCCTCCATCCTCACTCACGGTGACTTGATGGGACTCGTGGAACACCAGGACCCTGCTCACGGAAGAACTTAGCCTCATCTTCCTCCCACAAGCACTCCGAGGGCCTTAGTAAATGTTACTTTTTAGGGAGGTGGTCCCTCAGGTGGCTGGCAGAGTGGATCTGTTAGCACATGGCTTTGCCCTGGTCTCTCCAGCTGATAGGGCTCGTGGAATCGGTTCAAATGGAATCATTTCCTCATCACCTTGGAAGTGAGTGTTCCCCAACTGCCTTTCTGATGCTGCTTGCCCCTATCTTTCTCTACCACGTCAGGTGGGGCAGCGGCGGCAGCGATGGTGTGTGGGTGGGGATCTAAGTCAGTGTCGTTCAGAGTGCCCAGTGGCCTTCTGGGAGTCCCTGGCTGGTGCCGAAGGTTCTGAAAGGCCCAGCAGTGTCCTTCTCAGATGTCAGCCTGGGACACCCCTGTGAAGCACAGTCTGGCCTCAGACGCATGGGCTTGTGGGGAGCTGGGGTCAGCTCGCCAGCACTGGTTAGGGTTTGAAACATCAACATCCCTCTCTACACGTGGTGACAAGAGAACGCTCCTCCTCCCTAAGCTCAGGGCAGGTGCGCATGTGCAAGGCGTTTACCCTTGGACCACATCTGTGGAATACCTTAAGTTTCAGAAAAGCTTGTGAATGCATATGACATTCTCATCAGCAGGCCAGCAAGATAGGATCTGGGGGGTCTTTTCCCTTGCCAGGCTCCACTGCTGCCTGGGAAAGTGATCACAGGTCTCGTCAACAAAGGGGGGGCGGCGTGGAGACCTGAAACGTGGCCTGTGCTTTTACCCTGGGTCTGCGTTCACTAAGATGCGAGGCTGCTGGGTGTGGGGACTGCTGGGAGGTTTAAGGCAATCAATCTAAAGAGGCTTCAGCCCCCTAAGGAAATGGCGCATTAAAAACAGTTTTTCGGGTTCAACATGCCCACTGATGATAGAACTGGATCCTGAGGGCTGATGTTCAAAAGGACCCGCCCAAATGGAACCTCCTGTCAAGATTTAAGAGGAAATGACAGAGGGGTGGGGGTGACCAGAGAAGACCATGCAGTTCCTGGGAATCCTCGAGCCACACTGATAAGAACTAGGCAGTGCGGAGCCCTGGGTAAATTCACATGGGTGGGAGTTTGATGGGAATTCTCACCCCCCCCCCCCCCACACACACCAAATAAAGCCTTTGGCAGCAGACTGATTCTCTAAGGGTGGTATGTCCAGGCCTTTATTTTCAGGGTGATGTGGAGCCCCTGGAAATGTTCCAAAAGGAGAAGAAAAATGATTAAGGAGATGGAAAATAAAACCTAGTAGAGAAGGTTAAAGGATTTGGAGTTGTTTAGTCTAGAGAGAAAAAGCCCCTACAGAGAAACTGTAACCGTCTTCTCTTATTTGAATAGTTATTATCCAGAGGATACCGACCAGCTGCTCTTCATCTCCACAGAAGACAAATGAGGCAGAATCTGACATTCGTGTTTGGGTCCAGCAGAAAGTAGACTGGTTTTATCCAAACGGCAGTGGGCTTGACATCCAGACCGTCCCCTTCAACCTCATGGCAAGTCTCCCCCACCAGGCTTGCCCTGAGCCACTGTCTCGGATACTTTGGCAGAAGTTGGGCCGTAGAACTCCTGGCCTTCCCTTCGAGGGCTTCAGTGTTTCTCCATGATCCCAGTGGCTCAGAGAGTGCCACGGCACATTGTCCTCCCTGCAAACCGATGCCCACAGCTCACTGGACTTTCGCTTCCTTTGGGAGGGAAATGGAAGCTTTCGACTTACACCTGAACATGGAGAAAATGACCATTTTTCATAACGGGACCGATAAACAACATCATAGTAAATGGAAGGCAAAACGGAAGTTGTCAACCATCCCCTTCTTTGTCCAATAATGAATGTCCCTGGAAGCAGCAGTTAAGAAGTCAAACGGTGTGGGATGAAATCAGGACTGTTGCACAATTATATATACTCCAAAATATTAAGCAAGTACTAGCAACCATTTACCAGCATTTGGTGTGGAAGTAGAAGTTAGATAGTCTCTCTAAAGGATCAGGCTATCAGGCCTTTGTGTGTCTCACAATAGATCAGGCCAGCCCCCTACTGTTAGGACAAGGGTTCCCTGCCCCTGAAAGCTTTAGCTAAAGTCTCCTGCCCAAGGCCCATCAAGGTTAGGCAGCCATAAGGAAACTTAGGTCTGCTCATTTTGTCACATGGGGACGCCACACTTCCTATAACATGTATCTATAGCACAACCCTTTCCTGTGACGTGTGTTTTTACCTTTAATTAGGGGCCTTACATGGCACCAAAGGGTATATAAGGTCTGGGCACAATAAAGAAGCCCCCTCTCTCGCCCCCTCTCCCTCTCTCCCCTTCCCCCACTCTCTCTTCATGTGGACCACCTGATGGGTTGCTACCGTGAAATGTGTCTGACTCTTATTATTCCCTTCTCATGCTCTCTATAACTTTAATTAATAATAATTATTGCTGTACAACCGCGCCTATCGAACCCATGATGTATGTAACAGAGGCTGGGTTTCTCTGATAAAATGTGCTGAATGAGACAACCTGGCCACCGAAGACTTTGTGAAAGTTTTAAAAGCAAAGATGTCACGTTGAGGACTGGTGCACTGGACCCGAGCTATGGCCCTTTGAATCATCTCATAGACACGTGAAAGGTGGCCAATGAGAATGGAAAGCAGAAGAATCGATGCTGTTGAATGAAGGTATTGGCGAAGACTACCAAAGATCTCGTGGACTGCCAGAGAAGACCTAATGATGTGGTTGGCCTCTGTGTGGGCCAGCTAACCAAATGACCACCTGTAAAGACCTACAGTCTGAGAACACCCTGGGGCAGTTGTATACCACAAGGTCAGCAGGAGTTGAATTCACCTCCATGGCAGAGGGTTTGGGTTTTTGGTGGACCACTAACAGCCTTTGAAGAAATACAACCAGCATGCTCCTCAGAGGCAAGGATGGCGAGACTTTGACTTGCTTCCTCTGGACTCATCATCAGGCATGAACATTTGCTGGCCAAGGACATCTGGCTTCCTAGAGGTCCGCAAAAACAAAGGAAAGACCCACAGAGAGGGACTGATACAATGAGCTCACAATGCAGCCAGTCATGGAGAAGGCGCAGGTTGTTACAATGTTTCCTTCTGTTGCATAAGGTTGTCTCACATCAGAGTTGGCTGGGAAGGAACGAACAAGCAGAACAATCTCTAAGAGCATTTCCATCATCAGACCCTAGCGAGCTAATAAACTATATTCGATATGTTCACAGATTTATTATTTCTATCTACCACCGTCCATTCGATGCCCACTCCTAGCACCCCTCCTGGGCAGAGGAGAACTGCCTGGAAGGATTTCCAAGGCTGAAAATCTTCATGCAATCAGATGACCATGTCTTTCTCCCACAGAGCGGCTGGTGGGTTCCAATTGCTGACTTTTCTCTTAGCAGCTGGGTGCTTGGGCTCTCATCCTGAGCTGAAAGAATAAACAATCAGCCCCGAGTTGCAAAACTGAAGGACTCCTTGGGCTACATAATGAATGATGTAGGCAGCATCTAAGAAAGACTGAAGAACTACATAGAGTCCTTACACCCCAAAGAATTGGTTGCCACCCAGCTATTTCAGGAGGTGGCGTAGAATCACGGGCCGATGGTATTGAAGAACGAAACCCAAGCTCAACAGAAGGCACCGATGGAAAATGAAGCTCCAGGAATTGATGCAATGCCAACTGAAGTGTTTCCCAATAGTGGGCGAGGCTAATCACCTCTTTGGGTTTTACGAGATGTCCCTTACAAAGCCTAATACTCAACTGTTTCCTTTCACTCAGCATCTATCGGAAAGGCATAAGAATGGGCCACACGGTTTCACAATGTGAACTACTTTTAGAGCAAATGAGGTTTATGGAGTGCTTGGTATGGAGTGCTTGGTGATTCATGAGGGAAACAGACATCAAACTGACTTTGAGAAAGGTCCTCAAAGCACACATAAACTAAAAATAAAAAGCCTTGATTCAAATTCCACCAAAGGACAGATATTTTCTCATTAGGACAATTTCTCCTGAGTTTATAAACAGAAGGCATAAATATGCAAGTGTTTGCTAACAGATCTAAACCGTATGTAGCTATAAAAAGCTGGAGAGAGAGGAAGAGAGCGGAAATTCCCAGGAGAAGATCCCTGACTGCATCCAGGGCCCTCCAATTTCCATAAAGGCCTTGTCCAACAGCAGCACCACCCGAAGCACGAGAAGAAACCTCAAGATTTTGACGCAAGTCACCAATGGGTCTCTCTGACTTGCCATGACATTAAGCAACGATCTGTCCGATCAACTTTCAGCCAACATGTGGGCAGAGGGGTGACTTACTAATGTTCCAGATGCAGTTAATGGGAACAGGGTGCCCAGAAGACAAAAGGTATTCAGTCAATGTTGATCGAATGAATAGACGAGTGGATGACTCTCTGAACAGATGCCCACGGGCCTCTCCCCCACTTTGAATCTTCGCTGGAACGATGTCTTTCATCCTTTCCACTCAAAGCCCCTGCAGAGAAGTTTAGCCCCTCCACGCTGGTCCCCTGACCACAGTTCATGGACCCTGAGGCTGGTTCCAGACGCAGAGGTATCAGTGTGTGGTCTTGCCCTGGGCACAGGACGGGGAACTGTGGTGCCAGTGGAAGAGGTCTGCTCCCACTCTTTACAGTCCAGATTCCAGGTTCAGCTTGAAGTCCAACAGAGTCCGTATGAAATAGTGAGCATCCACTGAGCAGTGACTGATGCCAACTCCTCCTCTAAGCCCTGTACTCAGTAATTCTTTGACGCCTTGCTTCAATCTCAAGACTCAGAGCATTGCCCTTAGCTCATTCAATAGGTAAAGAAACTGGGCCACAAGATAACTCAATTGACTCAGGAGTAAGTAGGGGTGCTGGCAATGCCAGGAGTGCCCTTGAAGTCTGTATGAGCTCTTTCCCGCTAGCCAGCAGGACCTGTCCCAGTCATATTTTCACCCACTGCTCAGAACCAACCCCTGACGCTGAAGGGTTTATTCACAAGCACCCAAAGAACCCTCTAGCCTAGTTTCCCGACCTCCCCAGTCTACTGTCCATTCTCTCTGCTGAATCACTCTTTCAGCAGCAAACATGACTACACCTTCCTTGGTTCACATTCTCTCTCTACACTGAAATCTCGAGGTCCTTCGGAGTTGGGAATGTGTGCTGTGTGGCAGTCTGGGGAAGGAGGAGGGCAGGAAAGACCTAGAGATAAAGTCCACTTATTGTTGTTCCCCCTGGGGTCACTGAATTTTTCTTCCTCTCCTATTCAAACCCTCTTCCTGAAGAGTTTGCTGGGCAGGGGTGTGTGTGAAGTGTATCGGATGGTGCCTGAGGCTTTCAGAGACAATGGTTCTCTCCTAAGCCCTTTTGTGACCCAAAGGACATTGGGAAGGAGTGTCCATTCAATGGTAGTTAGTGGGTCAAGGCCAGTGATGCAGCAAAACCTCCCACAAGGGTGAGACAACCCCAGACCATAACAGTGAATGTGCTAGAAGCTGTTGAAACCCCAATAAAATGTGTTCATTTGGCTTCACTTTTGTTTTCCTCTCCCTACATCAATGGTTCTCAGCCTGTGGGTCATTGCAAGCCCTTTGGTGGTTGAATGACCCTTTCACAGGGGTCGCCTGATTCATAACAGTAGCAAAATATACAGTTATGAGGTAGAAACAAAAATAATTTTATGGTTGGGGGATCACAACATGAAGAACTTGCATTTAAGGGTGGGGGCATGAGGAAGGTGGAGAACCACTGCTCCACATGGAGGTAATGGAGAGATTGAATGTATGAACTCAGGAAAGATTTCACTAATAAATACCTGAGCTAGTCCTGGGTGGACTCATCCTGGAGGAGGTCTGCTTGACAGTTAATTAACCTTATAACTGGAAACTTCACACATCCATGCCCAATGAATGGAACCTGGAAATACACCGACTCTAAGTTCAGAGACCAGAGTTCCAACTTAAGAGATGTGAAGTCAGCTCTCAGGTGCACAAAGCCCAGCTCCTCACAGCGAGTCCCTAAGTGTTACCCCCAATGCTCCTCCCCTTGGATTCTTTTTTTTTTTTCTTCAGGCATCACTGCCCTCAGGTGGTGGGAGTAGGAGGCCCAGCCTTTGCTCCTGGGAGCCGGAATTGAACCTCCATCCCAGTGGGCTGCAGTCCCGTGCACAACCACTACGCCACCGGGGCTCAGCCCCCCTTGGATTCTTATCTCCACTCTAAAGAAACAAAAAGAGCCTGAAGACCATGGAACAGTTTGTCCATCCCCCCCAGGCCTTAGCTCAATTTCCACCCTGCAAGAATTGCGAGCACCCTAGAGACCCTAATACCCTCTTGTCAAGACCACGGTGGTCGGAAAACATGTGGTGGCATTGTAGAGGACACGATGTCATTATTGGTAGCCTTCAACGGGTTTAGTAAGCTTGTTGGCACAAACCAGAAACCTACGAATAAAGCTGGATATAAATCATATTAACACACACCAAATGACTCCTCATCTGTCACACCCCAACCCAAGGAGAAACACAGATACACCCACAGGCAGAAATTCTACTGGGGACCGGGAAAGGGCCAGAGACTTCCATCTTTCAAACATCTGCTCCCAGTTCCTTTTTTACTGTCTGCATGCATGAGTGACCTTGGAGAGCGTGTGAGAAACATGTGGAACAAGATTCAAGATCGTAGAAAAGACCAGACTGGAAGACAACCCCCCCCTCCAAAGACAATGGAACTTCCACACCCTTTAGACCTGGCAAGTGACTGCAGCCCTGACTCAGGTTTCAGCTCAAGGATAGGCCCGCAGTGAACGAGAATGCCAGGCAGAAGGGGCACTCACTCCTGAGACCCATTAACCACTGAGGGCAGAATGGCAGCCTTTGAGCAGGGGTATGGTGGGGGAGAGGGGGAAGGGTTGGGAAGACGGCCTCCCTGAACCCATCCACACAGGAGCAGGCGTGGAAAGTGCTGTTGGGCTTCCCATCCAATGTCATGCAACAGAATCTGTACAACTTGTAGAACGGGAACCCAATGTATTCTGCAAACTCTCACCCACATCCCCGCGAAAACAAAATCAAACATACAGCATTTTTCTCCGTGTGGGGAGATAAATTTTTAAAAAATATATCCACGAGTGACTTTTGTATAGTCACGGGTGAAAATACAGACAACGTTTAACTGTAGTCTCCAGTTGTCTGCAAGCATTCTCAGGAGGGATCCTGCGTGAGCAGAACAAAACGGATCCTTTCTTCTAGACCTCTGGGCACACTTAGGCTGAGCCCCTTGCCCATCACCTTCCCCTGCCTCATTCCTACTCGCTCCCAGGCCTCTGCCTCGACGTTCTCTGCTCAGGGACCCCAACAGGACTGGGCCCCAGATGCATTCTGGGCCTTCTTTGGGGGTTCTATCACTTGTCACTTCCCCCTCCCAGGTGATCAGCTCTTCTAGGTCACGAGACCTTGTTTATTACTTGATCTCCAAGGTCCAGTGCAGGGCCTCGCACATAAAAGGTTCCCGACGCGTGTGTGGGAGGAATCAGAGTTAGGAAAGCTCTGCCCCCCACGGAGCAGCCACTCTGAGCCGGGTCCAGGACAAGGCGCTGGGAGAAAAGCCGATTGCCCTGAAGTGGACAACAGTGAGGGCCTCCACATCGTCACGTTTGCCTTACATTGACCATGTGCAAGGTGCCGTGCCAAGGGCTTCTGCTTACTATCTCTCTTAATCCTCCGCTCCACCCACCCTTCCACAAGCTATATACAGACACTATTATTCATGTTATCCTCATTTTATGGATGAAGAGAGACATAAACACGCATATGGATCTGAAGGTGAAGAAGCTCTGCTCTATGCATTCCAGGAGGGCTGTGATACCAGCCAAGAAGGAGTTACCTAAGAACTCACCAGGGACCTTTGCTTCTGCTTCTCATCTTCCCAGAAACATTCCTGCCCACTTCTCGCCTTGATTGAAAATTTCCTTAAAATATTTTGATATCACCTGCGTGATGTCAGCCATCGCCGATGCTCTCCAGGCTGCGATTTAGCACGTGGAGGGCAATTACTAGAAACGCCTTCTCTGCAGCTGCACGGAGGCCTGGGAGGCTGCTGAGCTCAGTCTGCAGATGGCTCTCCGGTGACCACCGTGGAGACCTGCCATCTGTAAGCACGAGAGGACTTCAAAGTGTTCCTGGGAAATTCCCTCGATTTTTAAATTTCCCCTCAAAATTTCAGTTTTCCCATGAACTTTTGAAGCTCCACCCTTCACTCAGTTATATATGAATAAAAATTTTATGAAGGCATAAAAGTTAGGACTTATAATTATATATATATTGTATTGAGTCGAAGAATAAGGATGTCATTTTAAACACTAAGGTGCACCTGACCCAAGCTTTGGAATTTTTTGTTTTAATAATTTTATTGGGGGCTTGTACATCACTTATCACAATACATACATACATACATACATACATATATGGTGCCAAGTTCCTTCGCCTGCCTGCTGTTGTCATTATTCTCCAAATCTCTGCTTTTCCACTTGAGCCCTGATTTCAGTTTCTCATCCCTCCCCCTCCTTGCTCCCTCCTGCCCTACCACCCCTCATTACTTTATAAAACTATCATTATTTTGTCATTTCTTACATTACCTGATGTCTCCCCTCGCCCACTCCTCCGATGACTGTCCTCCAGATAGGAGGTTATGTGTACATCCTTGTGGTTGGTTCCCCCTCTCCACCCCACCTTCTCTCCCTCCCCCCGTCTGGTAACTCCACTCTCACTCCTGGTCCTGAGGGGTTCATCTGTCCTGGGTTTCCTAGATTTCCAGTTCCCATCTGTACCAGTGTACCTCTTCCAGTCCAGCTGGATTTGTAGGGTAGAATGGGGATCATGATCATTGAGGGGAGGAAGCCTACAAGAACGAGAGGAATAACAAGTGGCCCGAGAATTAGTGGCAAGGAGGGTGTGGGAGGCCTGGTAGGGCTTAAGCGAGGGTAATGTAACTGAGAAGAAGTACTGAAACTCAAGGAAGGTGGAGCATGATGGTGGGACTGGTGGAAGATAGAAGGAACTAGAGGAAAGCACTGGAAGGCAAAGGGCACTTGCATAAGTCTAAACACAGGCATGTACATGCATAAATAGAATTATTTATGATAAGGAGGGAATAAATCTAAGTACATATATTTATAGTTTCAGTACTAAGGTAGCAAATGGACCTTAGGTCCTCACCCAGGTGCTCCCTCAATGCAAGAACAGTTTGTTCTATGAATCTGGTATTCCATGATGCTCACTGGTCCAATACGATCACTGAAGTCAAATGGGTACATAAGCAAATGTGGTGAAGAAAGCTGATGGCACCCAGCTATCAAAGAATATAGCATCTGGGGTCTTAAACGCCGGAAGATAAACAAAAGGCCACCTAGCTGAGAAGTGGCCAAGTCCATATGGAAGCAGCAAACCAGCCAGTGTGGCCACTAGGTATTCAAAGGATTAGGTCGCAGGCATCAAACAGAAAAAACCAAAAAACAAAAACATATCCCTGGGTCTTATCTTCCCGAGGCGATCACTGAGGACATGTTGGGCCATGAGCAAGAGTGGTGAAGAAAGCTGGTGTCTGGCTATCAAAAGATTAGTGCCTGGGGTCTTAAAGGCTTCAGGGTAAACAAGCAGTCATCTTGCTCAAGAGCAACAAAGTCCACCATGGAAGAAACACACCAGCCTGTGAGGCCATGAGGTGTTGAAAGAATCAGGTGTCAGGCATCAAAGAACAAGAATCATATCATCATGTGCCCACCCTCAGGATATGATCGATGAAGAGAAATGGGTACAGAGGCAAACAGGGTGGAGGAAGCTGATGGTGCCCACCTACCAAATGATAAAGTGTCTGGGGTCTTAAAGGCTTGAAGATAAATGAGTGGCCATTTAGCACAGAAGCTGCGAAGTCCACATGGAAGAAGCACACCAGCCTGTGTGATCACGAGGGGTTGAAGGGAGCAGGTATCAAGCATCAAAGAACATGAAGCACATCACCATAAAGAAGGGGAAGAACAGGGTAGGGACCCAAGGCCCATTTGTGGGTAATTGGACACCCCCTTACAGAGAAGTCTCAGGGAAGAGAAGGGCCAGTTGGGGAGCAGTGAAGTAGCGATGAAAGAACAGTCTTGGTATTTTTGATCACCTCCTATACATGTGAACACAGGACATTGAACAAGGGAGACTCAAGAAGAATGAATGTTTTTGCACTTCCAGGCTGGCAAAGACTATTGAAACTGCCATGGACTGTGTGTTAGTCCGGGTAGACTAGAGGAACAAATTCAAGGACACACATATCGATATAAGGAAAGGGTTTATATACAAAAGGAATGTGACACTAAGAAGGCATCCCAATCCAGTCCAGTACAAAGTCATAAGTCCAATATTAACCCATATGCTCGAAATCAGCCTACAAAGTCTCCTTCTGACTCACGAAGTCAAAGGTCAGTGGGTGCAGAATTCTGGTGCTGGCAGGGGTCTCCCCATGGCTCCTCGATTCCAGGGCTCCGGGTCCATCAGCAGCATGCCGCCCCAGCTTCAGAGGTCTGGATCCATCAGGGCAAAGCCATGTGGTCTCTCCGCCGGCTCCTCCAGCTTCTCAGACGCTGCCATCTTGTCTTTTCCTTGAGTCATCGCCTCTGAGACTAACTCCCAACAACTGGGGAAGATAGCTTCTCATCTTCACGAGGGAACTATCATGAGATTTCCCAGAAGTCCCAGGAGAAAGCCATGCCCACACAGAGGTCTCATTGGCTACTCAATGGCTATCTCCAGATTAACAGTCTAGACTCCACCCCTACATTTCAATCATAAAATTAACATAAGCACATGACTGCCACAGACTGCCAAGAGAACAAACAAATCTCTCTTGGAGAAAGTAAGCGGCAGAATGTTCTTGGAAGCAGGCAGGGTAGGTTTGTCTCTGGTGAGTTGGTTCTGCGGCCAGCAGCTACCAGCTCCTGAAGAAGGGCATCATGGTTGGTAAAGTGGAAGCAGAAAAAAGAGGAAGACCTTTGAGGAGATGGACGGACATCGAGGCCGTCACAATGGGCCGAAGCATGAGCCCGACAGCGAGGCTGGCCCAGGGCCTGACGGTGCGTCTTCCTGTTGTAAACAGGCCCACAGTGGGTTGGCACGGACTTGAAGGCACCTAGCGACAATAACAACAACAACCACATCCAGAGATTTTCCTTTGTAGGAGAGAGCTGCGAGATGAGTGGTCCAGAGGGTCTGGGCACGTTCTTCAGGCCTGGCCTGCTGAGCTGCCGGAACCCAGATTGGCAGGACTGTCTGAACTCTGGAACCTCACTGAGTTCAGCCACCCCCTTCCCCCCACCCCGACCTTGAACAGAAATCCTATTATGTGACCTGGAATGCTGTCCTATACGAACCTCTGAGATGTCACTACACCGACACAAGCAGACGAGGGGACGATGTGGGGCTTGCTTGCTAATACCTGCTCTTGTATGTGTGTCCTGGCTGTCATGGCCAGCGACCACCTGGCCATGACAGTGAACCTGGAGTGCCCAACCTTTCCAAGTAATCAGGGGCTTTGGGAATTTAACCAAAGGACCTGACCATGGTGGCCCCAGATTGGCTGGGGTAAGTTGGCAGCATGCCTTCCTTACTGTGGCCTCTCAGCCAACTCTGGTCCATTTTTCACCCTACGCTCAAAAATCGTCTCTATCACAAGGTTTTCTGGATCTTCACCTTTCATTACTGGAATGGGAGTCTGGGCATCTCTGAAACCCCTTAGAAAAACCCCATTCACTCAAGATAAGCCTCTTCCTGGCCCCAGAAAAGACCCGACTCAGCACATGGTCTTAGGATAGGACTGACGGGGCTGGGGGGCATGCTGGTCACTCAGAAGATACAGCTGAGAAAGGTGACACTGACCCCCACTTCGGTG